>CAHIKZ030004749.1:912500-920000 GCA_903632075.3 Acanthosepion pharaonis | reverse complement strand
ACCTGTAGTCGATATTAATTTTGTCAAATTTTCTTAATTACACAGCAGCCCTTTCAATAAATGCCCCTCAGTTTTAGTTTCCCCCGACCGATCACTCACTCCCACCCACTTTTTCTTTTCTTTTCCTCTCCCTTCCTCTTCTTCTGATCTTTAAGATTAGATCGTCTATTGTGTGTGTATGTCACCACAAAATGTATCCTTTCCGGTTACATCTTTAATGTATTAGACATCCGACAACATTCATATTTCTCTCACTTAAACCGTCTTTGACTCCCCTCTCTAAAACTTCTCTCTGTTAAACTTTAATCCCCCACCTTCTCTCGTCTGTTACCCCTCCCTATAGCTTTCATTTACTCTAACATTCGTTCCACACTCTCATACTTACACTCTCTCTAAATTTGATTTTTTATTTCCGGAGTTGTTTTTTTGTTTTTTTTTTGAATTTGTAGGTCTGATGAATTGGATCGTATTTACGATTCCAATGGAATAAATTATGACCTTAAGCGCCTTTTTATTATATATATATATATATATATATATATATATATACACAAAATATATATACATGCACATACACACACATATATATATGTATATATATACACATATATACAGATAAATACATAAGTGAACACTGATGTCAACACCAAGGGGCAACAGTCTGTTTCATGCTTGAACGCAATGACCAGGCCTGATGATTGTGTTCAAGCATGAAACAGACTGTTGTCCCTTTGTCTTGACATCAGTGTCCACTTTTTATATTTGCATACCCTCTATCTCTGATATTAAGGACTTTTTACCATAAACATACTATACATTTTATCTTTATCACATATATAATTATGTTGACTAGATGTAACCCTAAATTCTATATTAACATTTTAATTTCTCGCATATCTAGCTTGTTGAACTCCCTTTCAGCTCCATGCTTTCAAGTTAACTTTAATCTCCAATAATTTAAATGAATTATCAATTGCTATCTAGTGTCCTCCTGTTTACTCTTCTTTGCTTTTTGCTCCTTAGTATAATTTGTTTTCTAATTCTTCCACAACCAGTGATCTCTTGTGTCTTAGTGCCTTGACTAACTTAGTAGTGGTGAACTCGATTGAATATATATATATATATATATATATATATATATATATATATATATCACCGTTCGCACGACTTGGAGTTTCATATATATATATGGGATAAAGATACGTAAGTTTATATATATGTATCAAGAAAGATGTTGGGGGAAAGATATATGACAAAGTGGAAATAAGTTAAAACTTGAAGGAGGAGTTTACTCTATCATGTATATTGATTATCATCTATATACATGTATTTACTGGTTACAATCCATCAGCGCCGATCAGACCTCGAACTACTGCCAGTCACAATGAACGGATGTCCCCTCGTGGAAGCACCTTGCCTTCAGAGGATATTGAGCGTCAAACCAACATCGGACAACAAGTGGAATTTCTATATAGGATCCATCTCTTAAGATGTAGGTAAAATGATAGTCTCCCTGTGCCAGTCTAGTAAGTAGACTCCTCATGCTATCTTCTACATTTATAAAAATCAGATTAGGTCGAAAATGGAGTACTGTTGCCATATTTGGGCAGAAGAAACCCAGACCTCCCTTTCTGGTCTTCAAAAGTGTCTCCGAGTCACTGATAGAGAAGAAACCTCCATACATCTTAAATAGTAACAAACCGCCCTCATTCCATCTGTATTCAGGCGAGACGTTCCACTCAAACAGCTTCTTCCCGCGAATACTGATGCATACATATGCACACACACAAACACACACACATATTCACATCTGCATATATACATACATATATATACATATATATATATATGCATATATATATATATATATATATATATATATGCATATATATATATATGCAGAAATACATATATATGTATACTTATCTATACATACATATATATGCATGCATGTATATATATATACACATATATACACACGCATATATATATACATATATATATATATATACACGCATATATATACTGATAGATAGATAGATAGATAGATAGATAGATAGATAGATAGATATAAACACTGTTGATATAGAAGTCAAATCTATATGGTGATTTGCAATCTCAAGCCTTAAGTAATTATTTGCACCATATATTATTATTTTATAACACATAACACAAGCAAATACACACAAAATATAACACAAACAAATACGCACAAAAAATAACCGCAAAATAAGAAAAAATATTTCGTTCATAAACATTATCACAATAAATTTGATACACTAGCTTAAAGCAACACCACACTCAGTGGATTTTGCCTAGGGGAGAAAATACCAAGAATCACCTTTCTAGAAATATATAAACACGTAAAAAAATAGATCAGGCATCGATCTCTGATGTAGACACAAAAACAAATTCCTATTACGTTACCTACAGCCACATAATGACTGGAATATCTAAACAAATAACAATCTATTATATGAAAGTAATGCAATTTCTTTCGAAGTTAATACCAAAAGTTTACAAACAAAGCAAGTAGACAAAAATAAATTGATAAATAAAATACAATACAATACAATTAAACAAAAATAAATATGATAAATTCAAGACCGTAACTTTAAATATTATTGCTAAGCAAAACTAAGTTTTTCCCTTTCTCCTTTCCATAACTCACACAGTAGTATATATGTAGTGAAAGATCATACACGATGAGAAGTAAAACATGAACTGATGATCACTGAATGCGAGAAACTGCATGTTATCATGCGTTGCTTATTTGTTTGTTTACAATTATATTTGCAACCTTTCTATATTTGGTGTCGAAAATATTTTCCCCATAAATGTATGACTGTGTGCGCGCACGCGTCTGCCTGAGTATATGATATTGTGTGCTTATATATGTCTATGTGCTGGTAGTATAACGATTATCAGCGCGGAAATGGAACAGTTTTCAGAATTCAAATTCTGGCTAATTCTGTCTCGTTCACTTGATACCATTGGTGAGAGGGGGAGTCACGAATCCTTCTTTCTAGGCTATAATTTACGCATGAAGTCAGGCTGACGTATCTTGTCAATGGCAGCCAGTCTAGAAAACGTACAATTTTAAGAGTAACCGGAAGCAACTCAGCTATTTTACTAAGTTATATCAATTCAAAGGTAATAAAATATTGAACTCTATAGATGATGCATTCCCGTTGCCTTCTGTATAATACTGATAGAATAAATTTTGTTAACCATACAGATATATAGATTCTGATTTTACCAAGGGCAGTGCTTGGTAACCTTGCTGGTTTCATATATACATTCATGAAACTATGCTGATGTCAGTGTTTATATTCAGGATTATATTTATTTTAACCGTGGATGAATGTATAGATTAATGTGTAAGTTCTAATGCGTGTGCATATTACTGTGTGATGTGACACTATCTGTAAACTCCTTTTCGGCCTGAAATTCCAAGAGAAAAATATTTCGTAAACAGGTGTTTCTGCAAAATAGTTTTCTCATGATGTTCTTCGTATCACATGTTTAAAAAGTGATCTTGACTCTAGGGCAAAAAGACCTCATCGTGATTTTTTTTGCCCCTATTTATTTGTAAAATCTTACAGCTGAGTATATTTTACAAACTCGGTAAACAAATTCAAATATTCATGTATTACAAATTTAGATTCACAAGTTAGTGTGTATATATGTTTTTCTTAACTTATGAAAGAAATAGACGAATATAAGTGTTACTTAAAAGTTTTGCGGATTTGTCAGAGTCTACATTCAAAAAGATGTATTTACAAATTCGTACATACATTGGTAGAAATATAGTATCCTCACGCATATTATTAAATCCCTGTGTGTGAATATATATATATATATATATATATATATATATATATATATATATATATATATATACATATGTATAGGAAAAAGAGAGAGAGGGGTGGTGGAGAGAGGTGAACTATAATTGATAGATAGATATGAACTAATATACATATAAATATATAGGTAGCTAGATATGAACTGGTCTCTCTCTCTCTCTCTTTCTCTCTCTCTTTCTCTCTCTCTCTATATATATATATTTATATATATATATATATATATAGAGAGAGAGAGAGAAAAGAGAGTGAGAGAGAGTGAAGAGAGAGAAAGACAGACAGATAGATAGATAGTTATGAAATGATCAGTTATGTGCCATGCGTGATACAGTCTTAGGCGATCATGTATCTTTCGATACATGACTGACGAGACAGCCTTTTTTGTTACCGTAGCTGGTTGCCATTTCTTTCTGCGGCAGACCAGTCTCCATCCAAGGCTATAGAACCTGGTCTTTCCTGCTATTTACCCATAGCTTGGGGGGAAGAAGAGTATTAATACCTTTCCCAAGGGTATTAACACATAAGTGAATGTAATGGATTTGAATGGAATTAGAATTCGATTCCTCAATCCGAGCCGCTATCCATTACTTCACCGTGTAAATGATTGATATACACATTTTATATTGTATGAAATGATAGACCCACAAATTTTAGAGAAACAAATCAACACTGCATAGTGACTCTCAGTTTCACGCTTCAATGCAATCTTCCAGCACACAACACTTTGTTTTATTTGAAGCCTGTTCATTAATGTTACATGACGGCAAATAAAATATCTTGAAAAAAAGAATCCTTTGCTACTTGGCTCTGTATTAGCAGTATATTCCATTTTCTGATTAATTTTCTGTTTTCTTGAAAAGTACCCTTCTTATTTGATATCGATGTTTATAAAACTTTTAAAAATTGAAAGATCAACATTTGATAAATTTACTTTATTCAAGAGGGAAGTTTATATAAGTTTGTTCCTAAATGATAGATGTTTTTACAACTAGATTTGAAAAACTGTGATAGATAAATAGGCACATAGATAAAGAGATAAAGAGAGATAAAGAAGCAGATATAGATAATTAACTATACCGATATTAGTTATACATTGTTCTGTTTATAGAGAACAGTATTCGGTCGAAAGTTAATTTTCATAGATATCGCAGACGAAAATATTCTCTAGTTTTCGATAATATGCATATAAATCCAATTATAATCGTAACAATATATGAGCATACCACAAATATATATATATATATATATATATATATATATATATATATATATATATATATATATATATATATATATATATATATATATATATATATATATTGTTGTAACCTTAGGGAAAGTTACTGAATAGAATAATCAAACAAAGGTTAGCATTGAACGATAATACTTAGGACTGGAACAAAACAGATAAGATTCGCCAGCGACGCGTGGAAGAAGTAGCAAGGTCGAATTTAATGTATTTATTATTTATTGTATAGAAGATTGAAGTTTAAATACAGTAAATTCGACCTTGCTAACCGAACATTCGTCTGTGGCCAAATCGGTTAAAGGCACGCCAAGCTAAATGACGGTTCCATATAGGATACAGGTTCGAATTCTGTCGAATTCTGTGAAAATTTCTCGGACATTCAGGCCGGTAAATGTTGTTTAATACTGTCTATTATAAACAGAGCATTTACTTAAATATTTGTATCTATAAAAAAAATGTCTTAAAATAATTGTCGGACTTTGTCCATTTAATATATATATATCGGGAAATTCTTCACGCACTTTTGTGTGTAGATACGTGCCACATGCGCGCATTTAAGTAAAATAATAATTCTTAGTTATAATTATTGCTGGCTATTGCATTTATCCATGCGAATTTTATTGTTTTGCTTGAAATAATTAATGCATGGATGTATGTATGAAGTAACTTTGTATAATGGCATCCATTGGGTGTTTTCTTCGGTCTGATTGCATTGTAATTAAGATTTCTCTTCCTATCCATTCTCTTAATTAAAATCGCTAATGGTAATATGGCAATTATTAAATAACGTATAATACTTTATATTTTGTCAACAAACAAGGGAACAGTTAGTTTAAAGTAGCCATGGAGCGCCACTGCGATTGTAAACATAGAATAAAAGCCATACAAGTTCGACCAGATTGCTAACCTTTGAAATGGGTGTATTTTGTGGAACTTTTTTTTTTAAAGCATTTCACGCCAAGCAAGGCTGGAAGCCACTAGCACGCATGGGGTTACATAGGATTTGGAGCGAGAGCAGATAGAAGTGATAGAGGAAAGGATGAAGAGAAGGGTAGGGGATAGATCAAGGCAACTGGAGATGTCTATTGACATTACATTTGAATAGTTGGAGATTATAGCTCTCAGGGAAACTGGAATAGGGAAGGGAGTTCCATAGGCGAGAGGTGCGAGATATGAAGCTATTGGAGTAAAAGAGGCGGATACATTTAACAGTTTCTACAGTGTAAGGGTGAGAGCGGGATGCCAGCCTCGTAGGACGCTTGAATTCATGAAGTCTGGGAACCAGCAAAAGCAGCTCATCGGAGCAATTACCATGAAAGTATTTGTAAAAAAGACAGAGAGAGGCGACGGTACGTCTGTGAGAAAGCGACTGTAGACGAGATGACAGATCAGGGCCAATTGTAATACATATCCGTCTCTGGATCTTATCAAGAACCCCGAGGCAAAGAGAAGGGTCTCCAGACCATATATGTCAGCAATACTCCATGCAAGGGCGAATGACCAATGTATCTCGCCAACCATTCTGAAGACAGGCATAGATTTTAGTGTTTTACTCACTATGTCTAACCTGTTCTGAATTACTCTGTAGTTATATTGTAAGAAGAAAAATATATTAAGCACTAAAACATCTCTAGCGAGTCATAGTGTCAGATAAGTTGGTAAAATATTTCTTAATGAATCTATAAATTATTTGCAAAAGAGGTCAAGAAGTCATAGAGAAATAGAGGAAGGTTGCTGCTGTCATCACTTTGTAGTGTGAGGTAGAAAATTTGTGCACTTGATCTTAATGCTTGCGTGCGTGGATGTGCGTTGTCCACGTGGTTTGTTTGAAATTAACTAGTCGGTTTCTATGGGTAAATAAATCACACCGGAGAAAGACTGGACACGTCAACTTCTTGTCCTATCCCACTACTGAGTGAGCAGAATGTGGAAGAGGAAGTGAACACTTACTTTTTATATCATGAGATTATTATTATTATTATTTTATTATATAATTCTATATACTGTATTATAAAATAAACAAGAAGTCTATAAGAACAGCGCTCAGTACACATATCAGCATGAACTGTGTATGCACAAAAATTGAGAGAATGGCGAGAAGTGAAGGTGGGATTTGTGACCCCCATTTTGTCGTCTCTACGGTGTGTGTTGGACTGTTACGTCGGACTATCTTGTGAACTGCGATTTGGCTACAAGTGTTGCGGCCGAGAAACAAGAAATCTATAGCTGTTGCTACGATCAGTTGACAGTCTTTTCTTTACCCCAACAAAAATATAACAACTTATAAATAGAGTCAATATGAGAAATATATAAGAAATACTATACTCGAATATTGTTGCTTTATCGCGAATTAAAGTTTCATGTGGTCACTCAGTTTATTATACA
>CAHIKZ030004749.1:807500-910000 GCA_903632075.3 Acanthosepion pharaonis | reverse complement strand
TGCGGATTGGCGTTGCAAAATCACAAACAATGAACTTTACTAGATAACTGAAACCACACCACTCATGTATTTCTAACATCAGTAACAACTAAAATGGATAGCACAAGTAACTCGATGAGAAAATAATAAAATAATCAAGATGTTGATGATCAATACTGCGTCAAACAAAAGGTTAGAAAACCTCCATCAATATTGGAACGAGTGTTAAGAATGAATTTAAGAAACCTATTTTCCTGGAAAATTGTTAAAAGTAGTATTGGCTGCATAATCAATGAATGTCGAATGTTTCCATATAAAGAAACGGCTATATGAACACAAAAGGGATATTTTACAAAACAACACATTAAACGCATTAGTTGCTCATCGTCACAAGACTGACCACACATTTGATATAAAAAAGGCTACTAAGAGCAAACAATTCACTGTGACGAAAATATTTATAAAATTGTTTAATCGCTTGTTTATCCACAGTAAATTTGCGTTCAGGTACTTACAATGTTTTCCCAGACTTGACAGATATTCGGTTATCACAATGTGGGATATTTAATAACAAAGGTTATTGAAAGAAAAAGAATCTAAATTAAATCGGCTAGATCATATAATCAAAACACATTAAAAGAAAAAGAAAAAAATTCCAGCAACTTTCGTTCGTGCGCATGCGTAATCGCACCAAAATAAACTTAGTACGATGAATTATACAAGGATGAAACGCATTACTCAAAAACTTTTTCCACTTTGTCATATATATATATATGTATTGACCATGTTAAAATATGTCATAGATAGAAGCGGTTTGGAAAATGTAGATCGCTTAAAGCGTAAAATTACTTCCTGTCACCATGTCCACATTTTTTATATTTGTTTATATATTTATATTTATATCTGTTTATATACTTATATTTGCAGTGTCCACACTATTTATATCTACAAACGTTCTATCTCTGATATTAATCCTATTAACCATTCCTCACATAAATATACCATATATATATATATATATATATATATATATATATATATATATATATATATATATTGTAATATGTGTGTGTGTGTGTGCTTGTTAGGAGAAAGAGACAAGCAGACACAGAAAAAGAAGCAGGATTCTGGGATGAAGAGAAACATAGACTAAATGGTTAGATCAGTCAAAGTGACTGGTTAAGCTATGAAGCAAATTCATTGCCATTTTCTTTGAAAATAACCACAAATATAACCTCTCAATGCAATGTTATCTCGCTAATGACAGAAATATTTTCGTGAATAATTAAAGAATGAATATGGTGATGGCGTGTACAGAAATCAGTAGACAAAATGGATGTATTTCTAGCATTAACCTTTGCAGAATTATATAAAGAAAATGCTTTCCTTTGGTCCCATTGGTCAGTCATTGCAAACATATTCAATATCAATCGGCAATTCCGGTTGAAAGAAAACCTAAATTCATATTGGGATTTATTTTTAATTCCGACTTTGTGCGATTCCTCACTTGAGGATTTGTGCTTTTTTGATTTGCGCGCTCTTTTAAGCCAGTAGAGTCAGTCCTTAGACGGGATGAGTGGGTTCCAAGATGAAATGATAAAGTTCATAACAACGTTTCTATTAGGGTGTATCAAAAGACTTTCCATTTTTTTTTATAGATATTTATTGCAAAACCTATTTCATATGTACATATAAAGACTATAACAATACACTTCTACTTATTATTATTATTACTTTTATTATATCAGTATATTTTTTAAATAACATCTTAATATCTTTTTTTTATCAATTCACTCCAACAAAAACGATAATTCCACTATGATGCAAGGGGTTACTGGAAGCGAAAGAGAATGAGAAGAATTTAGAAGGAACCGGAAACCCAATCCTAAACTGGGAAACAAATATAAACACCTACTCCTATTCAAATTACGGGGTATGAGTGTGAATATGATGATAGGCGAAGATATCTACTGTTAGTGAATAGATAGCATGCCACAACTAGTAGCCTTAGGTATCATGCAAATGTCTATGAACTCTAAGTGTTCGTCACTTCTGGACTATTCATGCCGTTTCTAAGAGATGTGAAGGATTGGCACTCATTTAAGCATTCCATAGCACAGCCCAAACCAATTTATAAATAAACAGCGTTTTTGCTGAGGTATTGATGATGAAGGGGCTATACTGATAACATAGGTATTCAGATTAGGGATACGAATAACTTTAAACAGAGATAGAATACAAAATAAACATTTCCAAATAAAAAAAAATTATGATAAGGAAATGGAATGAAAGTATCATAAAAATTCAAAATTTGAAATTACTAAATATTAAACACTTCAAATATCCCGGTGCATGGATCAGTTATAACAAATTTAGTATAGAAGAAAAGGAAATTGAACATAGAATAGGCAGTTCCAACATTAAGGGCCACAAAAGCAAGATATTAATCTGAAAACACAAATCATATTCTTGGATAACCTCGTCATATCGTTAAAATGGCTTTGGGCGAGTGAAACTTGTGAGTCTTTGCAAAGACCATAATTCCTCGAATCTTGTGGATGAACGCTACAGAATGACAAAGAACTGTACGAAATAAAAGAAACTGCATCACCTGAACTCTTTTACTTGCATCAACAACTAGTATAGCTATGAAATATAACTCAAAGAGACAATAATGAGATAATCAAAATATTGACACTCTATACTAACGAGAGGCAAAGAATAGAAGTCCTATCAATGCTAGAAAGAGAGATGTACTTGAGAAATTTATTTTCCTGAATAATTGTTTTAAGATAATGATTTTATAAATTTAACCGACAGTACTACTGACTACACCGTCAGTTAATGCCGATTTTTTTCATCATAAATAGTCGACTAATATTACTATTACTATTGGAAATGAGAATACTACACTTTGATCCCAGTCCGTTTACACGGAGTGAAGAAAAGTGTAAAAAGAGTAGCTTTGACTGCTTAGTCAATGAAATTCGAACGTTTCCTTATAAGGAAACCGATAATATTACCATTACCGCCATTACTATTTCTGTAACGGTTTCACTAGGCAATCAATACCAGTATTCTTAATCCACATATATATTCTGTTAGTCACTGGACCTAGTGCACCAATGGTAACTTAAATGAGTCATAGTAGATTATTTCATTTTCTTCTTTGATCTATCATTATATAAAAAGTACACTATATATCAAGGATAAACCTTTCTTTACTTATTTTATCGCTTGCCACTATGTCAGATCCGTTGTGCTCTTTTTTTCTTATTGAAAAATCGCCCCAAATCTTGCATATTTCTGACTAGAGGACCTTCTATTATTATTATTATTATTATTATTATTATTATTATTATTATTATTATTATTATTGCCTTTGATTTCTTAAACATTTCTTTCCGGGTCCCGCCCAGGGACCTAAGGTTAGAAATGGCGTCATGACACTTTCCACTGACAAAAAAAAATTACATAGATAAAGCCCTTCGTAAAGTGTGGGCTGTACTTGTCAGAACAATTTGTTGTATCTCCTTGAGGCATGGACTTCCAGGAATCCCTTCAATTAGTCTACTGCAATCTTTTCCAACCAGTCCTAGGGCTCCAACTACAACAGGATTATCATTATTATTATTATTATTTCCTTTGATTTCTGGTGCGTACACATTTCTTTACGGGTCCCGCCCATTACTATTATTAAGTCAAAGAAAAGCACTCCAAGAAAGTGACGTTGTGGTATAAATATACCAAACTCTGAATCCGCGCATAAAAACCTGTTTAATAAGGGTATACCAAACATGCATCATAGCTAAATATAGAGAGAGGTCTTGATAAAAATTACGCAAAACCTTGTAGGTGGGGACCAATTTGAAATACTTTCGGATCACGTGACACTGCTGTCCGATTAGATGGAACCAGGTTGAAGGTTTTTTCCAAGTATCTAGATGTAACTCCCAAGTCATCTTCAGGCTAAAAAAGACACCAACCCTCTGACACCGTCTATGATACCTCCCCAACTGCTCTCGTTCATGAAAAACGATACTCAATGCGTCAGGTAACATGTCCAGCGTTATTATATTTTTTTTAAAGTGTCCTACAGGAGTATATCGATTCAACTATATAAAAAATACTTGGTTGTAAGAAAATTTGGTACTGTTTTTCGTTAGTTGGTGTTTGAACATGAGATTTCCTTTCATACTTGGCTAAAATTTATTATATCTATACATATTCTGAAAGGAAACGCGTGTTTTTATAATGATGCGAGACAGCAGGATTCTTACAGCCATTGACATTAATTAATTAAGTGTTGTCTTTGTTAATTAATATGAACTACAGTGAATAACTAATTCCGTGACACATATTTGATTGTTAGTTAGACCATAACCAGTTGGTCATATCTGTTAAGCTCTGGTGTACTGAGGATCTCTGTTCATATACATAAGTAGTGAGTGAGTATCATGACTTTGAGATTTTTCTTATTTGATTTAGGTGTCACTTAATACTTGGGAAAACCTTCAATTGGAGACTGTTTGAATGAATTATGTTATACGACCTGATGCTATTTCTAAAGTCATGTGTTATTTTTACCAAAACCTGCCAGTATATAGGGCATGTATTATTTTTATCTATATACCATGTATACCCTTAACAGATTTTACAAGTTTAATGATGCGAATATTAAGCTACATATCATCGTGACTTTACATACTGATTTCTTACTTAATGATAATAATACCAATCAGTGGCTACGTAGTGCAGGGTTGAAAGATGAAACTGAAGGTTTCATTCTTGCTGCACAAGACCAATGCTTGGTAATCAGAAATAACCAAGTAACCATAATAAAAACTTTTATTAAACAGAAATGCACATTCGTG
Source organism: Acanthosepion pharaonis (assembly GCA_903632075.3). Classification (NCBI taxonomy): domain Eukaryota; kingdom Metazoa; phylum Mollusca; class Cephalopoda; order Sepiida; family Sepiidae; genus Acanthosepion; species Acanthosepion pharaonis. The sequence continues at coordinate 905,147 of CAHIKZ030004749.1, read as the reverse complement.
ATAAATATCCAGAAACAATTAACCATCTTGTATCAGAGTGCGTGGTATTGGCACCAACTGAATATGAAATATGGTATGACAGAATGACCAATATCTGCACTGTTTTACACTTATGGAAAGGAAACTGCAGGAAATTGGTATGAAAACTATCGAGACCCAGTTACGGAGATAGGACGTGTAACAATTTTATGGCACTTCACAATACACACAGACAGAGCAATAAAAACTAATCACCCTGACATCGTGATTACAAACAGCAAAGCCAAAATGTTCCTCCTTATTGACATGGCAGTCCCTTGCAGACTGCAATGTAGCTTTGAAGATCTTTAAAAACTGTCAAAATACAACGACCTTGAAATCGAAATTTCAAAAATGTGGCGCATGAAGATATTAACAATTCGATCTAAATCGTTTAAATTAAATTAAATTTAAGTTTATTTGGTGCCTCCAGATTGATTAAAAATATTCCAATAGACTTATTGAGGGAAACCCTAGTAGATCAATAATTGTGTTTGTAAATTTTCATTTCGTGTGATCATTTTTTAAAAGGGGTCGTTTTGTTGCGTTTGAGCAATGAATCGTAAAGGAAAATAATTATTTTTTTCTGTTAAATGACAAACATACCAAAACATAGTTTCGATTTGCATATCCAGTGTTTTCAAATACCATACAAAGATCATGTGAGAAAATCTCTGCGATATCCCGTTTCCTTTGACCTGGATTATTTTAATCGGCATTTTGGTTTTGTCATCATCAAGGATAGCAGACTTGTCAAAATTTCCTTGGACTTCCAAAATCAAAATCTACACTTATGAACCAAGCCAACCACTTACAGACAATATTCTCAACTTACGAACCCGTCTGTACATACATGTTTGCTGCCTTTAACAGCATTTTTATTTTCCTTCTCGGAAATAAAAAAAAAAAATAAACGAAAATGTATCTAACTTTCTTCGTATTTCATGTGCAACGTATAAAAACCTTAAAAATTCACAATCCACACACGACAAATAGTTTAGAAGAAACATCACCATTCAGAATATGTATATATGTCACAAATTCCAGGCACTTATGAAACGAAATCACGTTATCAAACACTAACCTGTGAAAAACGCTACCAACTTTGGTTCCAATGTTCTAATAGTTACTAACAAAATCGATAAATTTGTATTCGACACATCTTTCATATTCTTATTTTTTGAGTGTATTTATGTTTTCAAGAGAACTATCTGTGGCCATGGTATAATTTCATCTGTCATGCTGTTGACATCCACCGATATTTTTACTAAATAACGCTAGAAGAAATTGTTTTCTCGCTTACAGCAAGTCTAATAAAGATCCCATGGACGGAAAAATATGTGTGTCATTATCGTTCAGACAGAATAATAACTAATTTTGTTCAAGGAAAAGTCTACTAAATGTCATACAGCATATTATTTCGATTCTTAATCGAAGCTCGGGATGTCTTCTCTGTTTTCTATTTTTTGGTTTTTGCTTTCGATATCAGTATTTCGAATAATTGGAATGATGTGTACTTTTCTTAAATGCCACTTATATTTTAAAATTCGATTTATTGCTACAAAACAAGATTTAAACGATTTAGATCGAGCCTAACTGATCAATATTGCATAGAGCTATTTCGTTTTGCCTGTCTACACAAGACTGACAGTGGAGGGGAACATCGTTTAAGCGGCAAATATCTAGTGTTAGGTTAAGGTTATTTTTTTACTATGATGTTCACTATTGACAAGGCTCAAGAGCCACTCGAGGTAGTTACAAATTAAGAGGTACCACCCCAAACAAGGTGACAATACCACAAAGACGCAAGGATCCTGAAGATTGCATATACATAAGTGTGTGTATGTGTGTGTATATATACTGAAGCATAACCGTTACCACTCCCCCAATGATCGTTAGAATAATACAATAGACCTACTATAATGCACCATTGACCAGCATACATAAATAGTGGAGCCAAAAACATAAAGCACATGGCCTGAAAATTGCATTTAAGCGTGAAACAAACTTTCGCCGCAGATTGTTGACCTCAGTTTCTGCTGGCATATCTTTATATTATTCTCTCCTATATATATATATATATATATATATATATATATATATATATATATATATATATATATATATATAATGGTACATCTAACTCACTCATGTCTTCTCTCCCCCCTCACTTCGTTAATTTACGTATGCTTAATACGGCCCGTCAAAAATGTGTAAATTCCTTTTCATTTTCATTTCAACATTTGGGAGTAAAGTCTGATGATCCAGATCCCTTTAAAAGGGCTGTGGTGAAATAATTTATTACATGGAACCTTAAAGTGGTATGTTTTTTTATATATATATATATATATATATATATATATATATATATATATATATATATATATATATATATATATATATATATATATATATATATATATATATATATATATATATATATATATGTATGTATGTATGTATGTATGTATGCATGTATGCAAGAATATAAAGCTGTGCTTATGAGAACGGTTCAGATTTATTTGAAAGTATATTCAAGGCTTTATCTCATGCTTAGAAATAAAACAAGCACTGGACAATATTTCTTTAACAGAAAATATTATTATGTAACATTTGTTTACTTCTAATTCTAATAAGCTCAAACTACTATCATTATCACTGATGAATACATTTTTGCGACTTAAACTCACCAATAGATAAATATTTTTGCTACATTTTAAGTATTTTTACTTTTTTAGTCACATTTCAGTTGGATGTTTTATCATGGTATATAGAAAAAACGTCATCCTTGTTTTCGTCTCTGTATCCAATTATGAATCAATACTGTTGTTACTGCGATCAGTGACATTTTTATAAAATTGTTTCTGTTAGTCATATGCTGCTCCTACTATTTTATTATTTTTACAAATACAACAAGTACTCATTAACTCATTCTTAATTATAACAGATATTGATGATTATAGTTAACCAATAATAATAATAAACATCAATTATGTCTCTCATAGCTTTTGATTGAAGATGTTAGTTCTGTCTTGGTAAATTAAGACTGGTTGCAGTAAATATCCCGCCCATGAATATAGTTTTGTCTGTTAATTGCTTAGCATTAACCATATTCTTTACGGGTTGACACATTGTATATGAACAGGAGTAGTAGTGAGGGAGCATCGTACCCGGATGTCGTGTCACAACTAGATACTTGTGACCACACACAGTATGAGATTGTTTAAGCGAAAATTGTGTATAAGGTACTTCTGACTAAGATCAACTTGCACTATTATTCATTGTATCGAAACCTCTCACCATATTGGGTACATTTGTCTGGTTGCTATGAAGGGTGTAACCTTCATAACAACCTGTCAAATGTGCTTGAATTTTGTATATTTGTACCCTAGTGTAACTTTGTTTGCCTTGTTGATCACTCATTTACTCACTAAACAACAACAACAACAACAATAATAATAATAATAATAAAAATAAGAATTACACTTTAGGAATGACATTAAGAGATATGTAGAAAAGAGAGGAAGACGACTTGTCTGAATTCAAAATTTCGTCGACTGTTATGTCAATGTAGATTTATGAATTATTAATCCAACAGCTAAAAGCTGCGATAGAAGTGTCATGAGAACGAATAGAGAACAGGAAACCTTCGATCCTTAAGTCCAAAATGGATAGGAAAACTACTCACAAAACAAACAAATGATATTGCATATAAGACGGTATATACATGGTTACGAAGAGTGCTTCTAAAATGCGAAACTTAATCTCGATATTTGAAATTGACTCAGATATTTCACAACTATAAGCATGACCGGGTTGGAAAAATGATTCCTACGGAACTGTGCAAACGCACTATAGTTTGATTATTCAAACCTATGCTATATTCGCTAAGTTAGTTCAAGTCTTGAAAAATCTAAAAAAAAAAAAAAAATACATAAAATTCTGTAGGTTCTTAAAACAGATCAGTCCTAATACGAAGTTGATATAATCAATAGTTATAACAAAGATCAGTGATATAGACAATAGTTATACTCACGATCGATGATATAAACAATACTTATAACGAGGACCAATGATTTTGAAAATGCTTATAATCAAGATAATTGTCATGAACCAAATTCACTAATATAAATCATAGTTATAACTAATATCAATGATTTGAGAAATAGTTATAATTAAGAATAAGAACATTTGTTGCAAAAAAAAACAAAAAAAACAAAAAATCATATCAATATTTCAGAATGATACAAAGTAAACATGTAAGGAATTTAAAAATTGAAATACATCGAAGCGTTAGAAAATATTGTGAAATTGTATATGTCATTATTAGAGCATATGACACTGTTCGGAAGTCGCTTTTAAAGAAGCTGCAAAAATGGAAATTCGTTTAATCTAAGCAACAGAATTTTAAAAATCAGTTTGAATACTGAGAACAATATTGTAGTATTCAGGTCACTTGCTTTCACTTGCTACCCATTGAAAAGCAACGATATACAATCGTGATAGTTCAACGAGAGAAACATATCGGCAATGTTAAATTCTTTAAAATGAGAGATCAAATCTAAATTTAAATTTGTTCAGATCAGAAGCTTCTTGATATAAAGAATAATCTCTATTTCTAAAAGGCAGGATGTGTGTGTGTGTGTGTTTATGTGTGTGTGTGTGTGTGTGTGTGTGTGTGTGTGTGTAACGAATGCACGGCCGTAATTTTCAACGGATTTGCACCAAAATTTACATGCACATGCTCCAAGTTAGCGGGAAGGAAAAGACCGACTTTGTATTTCCCAACTCCCATCGATAGTGGAAATAATCGATTTTTTCATGCTTCTACGGCAGTTTTCATGTAGTTTGCGGACATTTTCTATTTGCCAGAGTGAGAGCCTATAGCTAGCTGCCACGAATAGGCAGGAATATTCTATTGGCCAACAGCTGCCTGACACGAATGTTAACTAGTATTCGTCACAAGTGGGAAAATTTAAATCTGCATGGCACTTTACTCCAATTGGTTCATTCGCTTGCTTAAACTCAACGTTGATTCGGATGCCACAGAACTGGGTTGGGTGTGAAAAAGTATTTTTTGTTAACATTCTTTTTTCATTCGGTTTTTCCAGTTACGAGTCCTTTTTTAAAGCTGATCGTTTTGTGTTCATATTGTTTAGTTCTTTTTTGCTAACAGATTTAATGTTTAGTATAGAGCTTAGAAAAAATTTGCAGTGTGAGATAGGCAAGAAGTAAGGCATGTAGCAACATCAGCACGGCAAAGGCCACTCGTTTAAAGGCAAGGAAGGGAAAAATATTTTAAGTCAAGTGATAGCGATTGCTGTATGAGTCATACGATTTTTGAATCAAGCACGGGCAACGCCGGGATATGCTGCTAGTATTATATAACTTGAGAATACTGACGTTCATGAGTGGGAAGCTTGGTAATAGTTATCCAGTTAGTATTGAGTAATTATGTTTTTGTGTCAAACTAAACTAGGGTAACTTTTTGCAATGGTTATCGAGCTAATGATTGACCATTACTAATGAGTGAGTTCAATCCTTACTTGTAGCAAACTAATTTGGCACACCTCGACGTTTCTTAAGGGTTATCAATCCAATTTACTTGACTATTACTGCTGAGTAGTGAGTTAGAAACTGTAATCTAGACCAAATGAATGTGGCTTCATGGTTAACAAGCGAGCATGTTTGACGATTACTACAGAAAAATAATTTCAAATCTCACTAAATAATTGTGGCCTTGTGCCAAACTAAGCTAGCCTTGATAAACATTTGACAAAATGCCTTCTTTAGCTATCAGTCCAAGACATATCTGTTATGAAAATATAAACAGAAAAGCAGTAATGATAGTAATATAAAAGCGATGTATTGATTTTTTTAATCATTTCACATCAAGCAAGGTAATAAAGCCACTAAGATGCAAGGGGTTACTGACTGTGAGAGAATATGAGAAAAAATCACTACAAAGGAGAGAGAACAATAAACGAACATGAATCAAGAATGCAGAAGATAATGATTGACATTACATTTAAATTATTTGAAAATCAAATTTGACTGGAAAGTAAGATTTTGGAAGAGAGTTCCATAAATGAGAAGTGTGCAACAGAAGAATCTTTTAACATGAAACTTATGGTTACATCTATCTATATGTATATCTATATCTGAAATCTAGGTTACATCTATCTATATCTATATATCTATATCTATATATCTATATCTATATCTATATCTATATCTATATATCTATATCAATATCTATATATCTATATCTATATATCTATATCTATATCAAACTTCAAAGTGCTTAGACTTTGTCGCCGGTCTATTACTGCACTTAAATTCACTCGGTCTATGTTCCAAAGAGAAAAGCCCATCAAAACAACTAACATAAAAATATCTATCGGAAAGGCGCGGTGGAGTAATGGATAGCGGCTCGAGTTCGAATTCCAGACAAATCAACTAGATTCACTTAACTCCTAATACCCTTGGGAAAGGTATTAATCCTCTTCTTCTCCCTCCTGCTATGGGTAAATAGGACAGAATGGGTTCTGTAGCTTTGAATAGCATCTGGTCTACCGCAGAAAGAAATGGCAACCTACTGCAGGAAAAATCTGCCTCTTCAGTCATGTATCGAAAGATACGTGATCGCCTAAGCGTTTATCATGGATGGGACATAACTGACTGACTGATCGAAAGGTATAAGGAAGCAACTTTACGGCAGTGGGAAAGTGATAGAAGCTGAAATGATAGATCAAGACCAATAATATTGTAAATTCTTAATATTTTATCAAGAATCTATAAACGCATAACAGAGCAGATGTGACAGTAATATTCAATGCATGGACGTATGGTAGACTTATAAAGGTTTCTTTGGACAGTCGCCACAACTTTCAACTGATCCATTTTTCAGCATTCATAAAGTGTATAATTCATGCGTAATAGATTTAACAAATGATCCCATGTATACTCAACAATGATTGCTAATAAAGCAACACTAAATATTCAGACGAAAGAATTACCACCACCAATGTATTCAGGCAATTTCACTCTATACACAGGGGAACACTTTTAAAACTTCGTATATATTTGTGAGGTTCTTAAAAATGAGAGACATTGTTGTATTAATTAATTAATTTTTTAAATGGATAAACAAATCAGTTAATGCACCCATAGTGTATGAGATTGTGCTGATAAATCATTCTTAAAATCTGTCATTTAAATAACTAGAATTATATGTTTAAGCCAATAGATATATGACAAGTTGAAATATGTTAATAGTCACTTTGTTCAATATACTAGATTGGGGCTAACAATCTGTATAATACATCTCAAACATTGTTTATGGGAGAATCGTTTGTCCAATTATGAATTCTTTTCTTTGTCAAATATTGTAGTGTACAAATTTCTTTTCATGTCAGAATTGGACAAAATACAGTGGTGTGTATGCCAAGGGACATGTAGAATTAGCATGAACAGCTTACTTTCAGAGAGAGAAATGCAAAGACATAAATATGTTATAAAATCACTACAGCCATTTTATTTCAACACCTCCGGTGTCTTATCAAGTGATGATGTTGAATGTAAAATAAATGGTTTTAAAAGTTTCAAAATATACGGTTTTAATAGTTTGTATATATATATATATATATATATATATATATATATATATATATATATATATATATATATATTTATTATAATGACATAAATATGTTATAAAATCACTACAGCTATTTTTGTTTCAACACCTCCGGTGTCTTATCAAGTGATGATGTTGAATGTAAAATAAATGGTTTTAAAAGTTACAAAATAAACGGTTTTAAAAGTTTATATATATATATATATATATATATATATATATATATATATATATATATACATAACCGATAGTCATTTTAAGAGAATATATATACCGTGTGTAACAGCAATATGTATATATATATATATATATATATATATATCTCACAGCAAATATCTATCTATCTATCTATCTATCTATCTATCTATCTATATATATATATATATATATATATATATATATATATATATATATATATATATATGTAGCCGATAGTCATTTAAAGAGAATATATATATATACCGTGTGTAACAGCAAAATTGTCCGTTGTATCTTAGAAAAATAATCAAAGATATATTACTAGAATTCTCAGACGTTTTTATAACACTACCCGGATTCTACTTTGAGCAATAAGAATTTATAATAACTCTCTAAGTTTAGCAGAAAAATTGTGATGAAATTGATCATAAACGAAAATGACATGTTCATCATTAAATAATCATAATTAAGGATTAGAAACTCATGATGTATTGAAATAAAATTCATATATATATTATTCCAGGATCCTTAACAACATATTCAAGATGATCTTCTCCCTCTCTAACCTTCTGACTTTCTGTTCTGGAGTAACAAGTTGCCTCTCAGTTTTCACGTACGATTTCATTTTCAAGTCTTTTTTCAGTGCTCTTTCTACTTTCATAGCTGAAACTCCTCCCTGACATGCCATTCGTTTTATGAATTGAGTTGGATCTTTTCTAATTGATCTCATTAGCCCTAAATTGAAATGATGATCTCTTTCCTGCTGTAACCCACTGATCCAGTTTTCCTCTCTACCATCACCGCTTTTAAATTATTAACCGTTCTCTTGATGGTTCTTGAATAGACTTTGAAAATGCAAGCCAGAGAATGAATGTTGGTACTATTACTGAAGGCCTGTATTTGTGAAGACAGTGGGTCTGACACAACCCAATTTTAACCTGCTCTATTATTAGCTGAATAACTCAAAGTTTTTTTTTCAGTGATTTTCCGACAAATGTTGTCAAGATGGTTAAACGTCTTATCTGAAAACCTGGAAAAATGAAACTCAAGTTGTTTAGTGATTTTTTTTAGATATTAAACATTTTGCCGGATGGATAATTATGTTGTTACACGATTTGGACAATTTTGCTGTTACATCTGGTATATATATATATATATATATATATATATATATATATATATATATATATATATATATATATATATATATATATATATATATATATATATATATATATATATATATATATATATATACATATATATATATATATATATATATATATATATATATATACATACATATATATATATATATATACATATATATATATATATATATATATACATATATATATATATATATATATATATATATATATATATATATATATACATATATATATATATACATATATATATATATATATATATATATATACATATATACATATATATATATATATATATATATATATATATATATATATATATATATATATATATATATATATATATATATTGAAATAATGTAATTCCTTTTGTTTATTAAACGATAAACGTTCTTAATTTCTATGATATTCTGTTTACCTGTATACATAAATTGGAATTCTAGTCTCTGTTTCTCTTGGCCTTTTTATGCTATAAAATTCTAACAACTTATTTTAAAATGGTGACGCTTATATGTGTAAGGAAAAGAGTATACAAATAGTATGGAGAGAGGACGATAGAGAGAGAGAGAGTGAGAGAGATAAATAGATAGATATAATACTACCAACCAAGTACACAGACGATTCTAAACTATATACAGATTATCGTAAGACAACTTTTGTTTATTATTGTGGAAATTGTACTAAGTTGACTAGTACATCTGGCCAACAAGACGATATATGTTGCTTCTTTCAAGTTTCCCATTCCTCAACAATGCTTTCTTTCAAGTCATCATCTCAAATGACTAACTTGTAACCTTTTCCTTTCAGATAAGGTTCACCGTTCAAATTTTCCCCAACTTCCCTTTGGCTACTGCATCTATATTTTACACGAATATAACTTTATTGGGACAACGTTTCTTATCTATTTTCCCCGTTTCACGTACGCAGGGTATGTTTTTATGTAAATTTTAATCAAATCTTTTCTCCCTTAAGAAAAGACCTCTAATAAGACTTCTTCGAAAATTAGTTTTACTATGGAATAATAAAACTTCATCTTTTTTCGGATGTATTTCGCTGTTGTTTTTACATAAGGAATGTATCCTGTAGCAATATAACTGTTGGTATTTTTTCACTGAATATATGCCTAGAGAGTGCTAAAAAATGGATGAGCCTAAATATTGTGCTAATAACATCAAGTGTACAAAGGAGGGATTCAGTTGTCCGAAGAATACTTGAAAAAGAAATTTATATTATGAAAATAAAAGAGTTAGTTCGTGTAGAATTCTTATATGAAAAATTATGCACGAGTATTTTTTGCTTCTATTCTCGGCTGTCATTACGCCATTGCTAACTTCATTTATATTCGTAATACTGTTATATGACATCATGCCTTAAGAGCCATGTTAATTATTCATAAGAGAATCATGTAAAACATTAGAACACTGAATAATGATAATAATAATAATAATAATAATAATAATAATAATAATAATAATATAAACACCATCCAGACCCGATTATGGAGAATCTGTTACAATTTTATTGGACTACACAATACACACAGGCAGAAAAATCAAAGCCAAAGGCCCAGACATTGTTATTAGAGACCGCAAACAAAAAAGTGCCTCCTTATTGATATGGCAGTCCCTGCGGACTCCAGTATATCTTTGAAGATCTTCAAAATACAAGGACCTTGAAATCGAAATCTCAAAAATGTGGCACATGGGAATATCAGCTATCACTGTTGTAGTTGGAGCCCTTGGGTTGGTTAGAAAAGATTCCAGTAGACTAATTGAAGGGATTCCTAGACGCCTATACCTTAAAGAAATACGAAAAAGTGGTCTCACAAGTACAGCCCACACCTTACAAAGGGTTTTATCTATGTAAAATATGTGTGTGTGCTTTTTATTTTTTTATTTTTTTTTTTAATTGTTCAGTGGAAAATTTCTAACCTTAGGCATTTGGGCGGGACCCGGAAAGAAATGTGCACACAACAGGAATCAAAGGAAAATAATAATAATAATAATAATAATAATAATAATAATAATAATAATGATAATAATATTGTACAAATATACAAAGCTGCACTAGAAACACTCTTAACGGACAAACCAGTGGGAAAAATCACAGAAGCTTGGGTTCAAGTCAATGAAAAGATTAAACAACAGACAAACTGTTGTGGTGTCCCCCCTCTTAAGAGTCTATGTTAGACTCTTCCGCCTACTATAAGATTAGTTGGAAAGAAGGCTTCGGGGAACAGTGAATGGATTGAGCGATAGTTCATTCGACTAGTCGTGCAATACTCTTCTGGTGTAGTTACTGTTTAATATACAAACCTGATTTTTGTTATTACTTAACCATTTATTTGGTCACAACATAAACAGAGTCAGCTTGGAAAGCAAAAATGAGGCGAGAAATAAAAGAAATCAGATGTGAGATTTCGATATTAGATGAGATCACTAGAAACTCAAATGTCCCAACAAGCAAATGCATGAAGATCAAGTAAAAATATAAAATCAGATCACAAAATGAAATGCCATCACTCAAGGAAATGCTGAAACAGAAATTGCAGTTAAAGGCACAGAGAACAAGACGATACGAAAAACATTGTAAGTTCTATCGCCAAAATAAAATATTCCAAACGGACCGTAGGTTACAGGGTACTGGCAAAGCAGCTATACACATCAAAAAGCCGCCATCTATTGACAAAATTTAGGGAGAATATATGGAGCAGCCCAAAGGAATATAACTTCAATGCAGAATGGATACAACATGAAGAAGAATAAATGCTGGATAAACCTCTACACGTTTGGGAAAATATAACCACGATTAATGTTAGGCAAGCTCTGACGAAATCCCAGAGATGGAAATTTCCAGGTGCACAATTTCTGATAGTGAGCTACACTCTTGGATCCTCAAGACTCTGGAAATGTACAAAGTCTCCCCATGATAGTAAATTTCTTTAAACACACTATGGGAATATGGGAGGAGAAGCATATCCAAATGAAAGAGACGGTAAGAAAAAAGTACTACAATCGTCTGGTACTGAATGCCGAGTTGAATTAAAAAAACAAATATCAGCCATAAACACCTTGGCTGTCCCAGTGGTGCAATACAGTTTTAATATTCTTATCTGGACCATAGCTGACATTAAGCGATTAAACGCCAAAAAGAGTAAGCTTCTCAACTTCCATCGCTGATGTTGATCGTCTGTATGTTTCCAGATATGAATGATGCAGACGACTGCTTAAACTAGAAGGGTCTTACAAAACTAGAACAATTAGCATTCAAAGATATCTGGAAACAGCAGAAGACTGGATGATGATGTGTCAAAACACATGAAAGTAGTAAGTCAGCAAGTTTAAAATAAAGTTTCAAGGGAGTGAAGAAATACTAGTAAAGCATAATACACCGACTAAAGCTGCAAAATACTTAAAAAGAAAGCAAAGGCAAATACTACCGACCAGATGCAGAAACAACGGCAAGATTAACCGCTTCACGGTCAATACTCTGCCCGAACCAAACAAGCTGATGTAGATAAACCCAATACCCATGAATAGCTGAGCCGAAGTTTTTATTCTTGCTGTACAGGACCAATGCTTACTATCTAGAAATTATCTGGAACTCATACTGAAATACAGAAATAAAAAAATGCAGATTCTGCGATAAATATCCAGAAACAATTGACCATCTTGTATCATGTTGCGCGGTATTGGCACCCACTGAATATAAAACCCGGTATGACAGTGTGTGACAATATCTACACTGGGAAATCTGCAATACTTACGGAAAGGAAATTGGTATGAACACCACTCAGATCCAATTACGGAAATAGGGGCTGTAACAATTTTATGGCACTTCACAATACACACAGACAGGACAATCAAAGCTAATCGCCCAGACATCATTGTTAGAGATCGCAAAGACAAAATGTGCCTCCTTATTAATATGGCAGTCCCTGCGGACAGCAATGTATCTTTGAACATTTAAAAAAATACTATCAATATATAAGGGCATTGAAATCGAAATCTCAAAAATGTGGCACATGAGATCATCAACAATTTCTGTTGTAGTTGGAGCCCTCGGATTGATTGGAAAAGATTTCGATAGACTCATTGAAGGGATTCCTGATATCCCATACCTTAAAGAATACAAAAATTGTTCTCACGAGTACAGCCCACACGTTACGAAGAGCTATATCTCTGTAAAATATGTGTGATTTGTTTGTTTTTTTTTTTTGAAAATTGCTCAATGGAAAATGTCTTGATGTCATTTCTAACATTAGATCTCTGACCGGAAATCAGAAAGAAATGAGTATACACTAGAAATCAAAGGAAATATAAAGTAATAATAATAATAATAATAATAATAATAATAATAGTTTTCTCTTTTGTAATGAAATCAGTTTGTACAGTACTCTGGGGTTTACTATACATTCTTAACGGACTATCTGACCATGCGTCATTTAAACGAAAATATATCACTCTCAAATTCAAAATACATAAGATATGCATATACAAATATAGAGAATAAAAAAAATGTGCTTTTCCGCTCCTGCTCTATCATCATCATCATCATCATCATTGTCGTCGTCAATTTCTGTTGTATATGCATTTTCTTCCGGTTTCCAACCAGGGACCTAAGGTCAGAAATGGCATCATGACATTTTCCATTGAGGATTTTGGTAAGAAAGAAAGACAAAGACCACACACTTTTTGCATAGATAAATCCCTTCATAAGGTGTGAGCTGTACTTATGCATATATATATATATATATATATATATATATATATATATGAAGAAATATAGTTTAAAGGTGTGCTATATTTATGGGATAAAGTGCTCAATATCGGAGACAGAGCGTATGTAAAGATAAAAGTGAACATTGAAGTCAACGCTCAGAAGCAACAGGCTGTTTCATGCTAGACGCAATCATCAGGCCACGTACCTGACGACTGCGTCTAGCATAAAACATGAGATATGGCTACGAGGTCTGTAATTTTATCATTCTACATCGGCAATAATTTTCTCATAATTTTGGTTGTCCCAAGTAGAACTCTTTTTGAAGCATTTCAGATAGAGTTACATTATTATTATATCATCATCATCATCATCATCATCATCATCATCATCATCATCATCATCATCATCATCATTTACTTTCTCCTAAATACGACAACTAAAGTAAGGCTAGACAGTAAGTATATTAATTTTATTTGCACAAACTCTGTTGTTAAATGATTCTTAATTTGTACACTTAGTATATTTTATTTACGTTAATTATATTCTCAGGATTAAATGAGCAGATCAAGGCACGTCCATCAAAGAACCACATGATTATGTTGCTGTCGCGATTATTATTATTATTATTATTATTATTATTATATCCAGAATGTTGTAATTTACAAATTACGAGCAGGTGACAACAAATAACCATCGGTCCTGTTATATTTTTACCTCACTACGCTGACAATTTTGCTTTTCAGAATCTATTTTATATATTTATAAGTCTACCATTTATTCATGCTTTGGATACCCCTGCCAGACATGGCCCGGTGCTCCTGCTGTTTCGTTTACCACCGCCGCAACGTAATCGTTGTGCCTTTTTTATAAATACTTTTATTGTTTAGATGAACTCTTTGCTATGGTAGCTAGACTTTACAAATTTAACTGCAATATCAGAGCGACGGTAAGGTCTCATCAATTCTCAGTAGAATTGGCTAGATGTAACCGTAAGTTTTATGCTAACAGTTTATTTTCTCGTTGGTGGAACTCTCTTCCGGCTTCGTACTTTCCAGTCAACTTTGATTTTCAAATGCAATGTCGATAATTATCTACCGTCTTCTTGATTACACTTCTATTGTTTTAACTCCTTAATAATGTTTCCCTTTTTCCTTATTCTTTCACAATCAGTAACCCCTTGTGCATTAGTGGCTTTACTGCCTTGCATCTGGGTGGAGAGTATGATTAAAAAAAAAAGAAAAAAAACATTGTGGCATTTGTTCGTCACAGCTTTAAATATGCCTACAAAATGAATAAGAATTCCTACATTCTTAGGCAATCACAAAGCGTTATCTCCTATTTCTAATAACTTTTCTTCATCTCCTTTTCTTTCTCAACAACACTTACGTCCCCTGGTACCGCTATATAGATGAGCCAACATTATTTGTCTTTCTTCTGGACAATAATGATGTCTGGCTTTCTTGCTTCAATTACATTAGCACATGGCACGGCGAAATCTCAGAGTAGCTTTGCACACTCATTTTCTACCACTGCAAGTTGTTTATATTCATACCACTTTTCTGTTCTCTCCAGTTTGTATTTACTGTTGCTGCTGCTGCTATTACGAAACAATAGTTTTATCCACATTATTAGGATTTACAAGATTTTGTAGTTATTTATCATGAGTGTATTAAAACGTATTACTTCTGTTGTGTTTGTGCTTTCATTGTTCACCTTAAAGATACAGAAGGGAATAGCATTTTGTTAGTGTTTGCTTGTTCTTTGTTTTGCAGAGTTTAATCAACAGATAACAACGGGCAGAAAGGATGAAATAAATTAGGAATAACTAAGTTAAAAATATTCATCTTAAACAAATATGGATTTACAAAAGCTATCAATACACATGTCACGTTTATTATAAGATTAGATATTAGATAAATTTACAACTAAGGGCAAAACAAAAATGATCAAAAACTAATCATAAATTTGATAATATTTTGTGAAGTGATTAGACCTATTGCATGTATCATTGACAAACTGGCTATGTTTTCTCCCAGGTGTGGGAAAATATCTGTTGAGTGCTATTTTTGTAGATAGAACCATTTTTACCATTGGTTTATAAGCTTTCCACTGTTTTAGTCCCAAAACAAAAACGGTATTTTTTTTCAAATGTTACTATAACGGTAACCAATAGTTTCACTGTTAAGATGATTAAGTGAAAGCAAAAATGGTCTATAATTTTGTTTTTTTTTCCATTTCGTCAGTCTTTTACATTTGTAGTAGAAAAATTTAATATACGAAACTGTGATACCTTACAGGGAAAGTAAATCAAATTATTATATTAAAGATAATTAGAAGCGTAGAAAATAGACCATTGATATCTTAATATTATTCTGAGATGAAGCAAATAATAATAATAATAATAATAATAATAATAATGACGATGATGATGATGACGATGATGGTAGTAGTAGTTTTAGAAGGCAGTGGAAGAGTTTTCTTATTCAGGAAGTTACGACTGGATCTGTTTAACTCTTTGTAATGTTCGCCTCAGAGCCTTATTATCAGTAATTATTATTATTAATATTATTATTATTATTATTATTGTTGTTGTTGTTTGTGTGTTATGTTCCCTGCTTTAGATCCTGTAGATCCGGGTCCAAACTGTGTTTGTTAAGGCCGATAGAAGAATTGTCATTTAACTGATAGCAATTTTCTTAGTAGATGGGATGTTACTAGTAGGGCGATTATCTGGGCAACTTGTATGGTGGTGTAACTTGAGACACTGTTAGTGAAACTGTCCATTCCTGTTCTCACGAGATCCAAATCTCTGATTACTATTGGTACGACAGTCTCAGACTTCAATCCATACATCCTGTTAGTCTTGATCCCCAGCTCCTTGTATTCGGACAATTTCTCGATAATTTTTATGAAGTTAGTTTTTCTAAGATGGTATTGCTATGTCAACAAGTGTACATTATTATTATTATTATTATTATTATTATTATTATTATTATTTCCTTTGATTTCTATTTTTTACATATTTCCTTCCGGGTCCCAACTAGAGACCTAAACTCAGAAATGGCTTTATGACATTTTCCACTGATCATTTTTGTAATAAAATAAACAAAGATCACACATATTTTATATAGATAAAGCCCTTCGTAATGCATGAGCTTATAATTTCAATTTTTTGTATTCTTTTAAGACACGGGCTACGAGGAATCCCTTTAGTGAGCCTATCGAAACCTTTTCAATCAAACCGAGGACACCAATTACAACTGGAATTGATGATGGACCACATTTTTCAGGTTTCCACCTCAAGATCCTTGTATTTTGATAGTTTTTTGGAGATCTTCAAAGATATTGGGCTGTCCAGAAAGTTCATACTTATTTTTAGTCGTTCATGTTCCAGCATGTTAGAACACGTCAAATTTATCGATCCGAAATAAACTGTTGCAACTTAGCTGATATGTGTCATCCCCATCCCCATATTCACCAGACATTTCTTCTTCGGATAACCTCAATGATAAACATTTTGATTCTTTGGATGACACAGAAAACAACTTTAATGAATTCTTTGTCGAGAAACCACCGAAATTCTGGGAAGATGGAATCGTTTAGTTTGAAGGAAAATTGGAGAAAGGTTGTGCAACAAAATGGTTCAGGTTTAGTTGAATTCATATATATTTAATGGCATAAATTTGTTTTGTGTTTTAATTTCCTTTAAAAATCGGGATGAATTTTTTCTGGACAATCCAATACATGACAATCAATAGGGAATGGCTTATCAATAAGAAAGCAGATTTTGTATTTGTGGTCTTTGATCACGATATATATATATATATATATATATATATATATATATATATATATATATATATATATATATATATATATATATCGCACGTTCCAAAACAATAACACATTTCTCATAGCATTTTTTCGGATTACATCTCTATTTTCGTTGTCCTCTTATTACCGAGAAGTAAAAAACAAAAACAAATCTATTTCCATACCTGAGGATGTCTGTAGGAACAGACGAAAGCTTGTAAAAATTAAAAGAGCTTATGCAATTGGAATTTATGAACAGGTATCATATCATTCATATACAGGTTTGGGGTTGATGTATCTCATTTATATAGTTTGCGAAGATGTATTCTCGCCATTTAAATCATTAACGACTATATTTGTTTTTTGTATGAATGATTCATGTAATTATAAATTAAATTGCACCTATAATCGAAATATATATATATATATATATATATATATATATATATATATATATATATATATCATTCATGTGATTATTATTAGTAGTAGTATTATTGTTATACTATTATTAAATCTGACTAGTATTTTCATCATCTTAAGTCGGGACAATAAGTAACCATATTACATAATAATAAGTACCGCTAATAAGGCACTGAGGCTAATATTGACAAAGATTTAACCAGATCCAATCGTAACTTTCTGAATAGAAAGTAAGGAAACTCATCTTCTATCTTTTAAATCTACGATGACAACTCCAAGTGAAAGAGGAGAGCAGCACATAATTTACCTAACGTGTTTGTATAAATGTTTGGCAGAACAGGGATTATGAGAGGTAGGAAAATGAAAACTTTACTAAGGGCTACAAAAGACAGTAAGTTATGAAGAGCCATGGTCGTCCTGAAGAAACACGGCACATAGAAGAACTATTGCACTTTTACCATCCGTGTTTATGCTCCTTTTTCTGTTAATTATTTACTTGTCAAGTTACTTGTCAAATAGTTTATTCGTTGCTTTCCCCTGTTTCTCTTGCTTCCACTATATCCTGTGAGTATTACGTTCTCTTAGTCGAGTTTTCTTATTATGTGTCTCAAAAGATTCAACAGATGTTTTTAATTGTTCTGTTTATATTTCCTATTTTCCTGAAAGTGTTCTCACATTCTCTGTCTGTAAAACAATATCTATCGCTTCAGTTTCTTCAAGTATCTGTTTCTGTTACGTACGAGATTAATTATTTCATTGCAATCTGGTACTTTTTCACTTTTTTTTCCCAATCCCTTAATACTTGCACATTTTGAATGTTATCTTTTGCTATTTATACGCATCACCAGATTTATTTGTCACTTTTTCATCGTCTGCTATTCAACTAACCAGATTCAGAATCTACTTGATTTTAACGTATCTAATAGATAACAAGCCGTTCGAACTATCGTTGACGGACAACCATGCATTCTGTTTTTTGTTTTTTTTTAAAATTAGTACTAACTTTTTATTTCATCAACTAACTTGTCTTTTAGTTTTCTTTTTCAGTCTGTCATCAACGGTGTCGCCAGCGTTGCATATGTTAAAGTTACATTTGCCGATAATGAATCATGTTAAGGTTTCTTGTCCTTTGAGAATCATCCTGCTGTACAGGTTTAATGGGTCCATTGAGAAAACACTTCATACGGTTCTTTCTATTTTTGTGTATTCAGTAAACTAGCTCTCTATCCGTATACAAGCTATTTCTTTCCAGTAGAGGTTACGGATTACTCGAATATCTTTTCCATGTAAATCAATGTTTCCTAGCATTTCAAGTAGCTCCTCGTGTCGTACACTCTTAAATGCTTTGACGTAAAGCTATGAAACATAAGTACAGGTTGCTCTCCGCTTTTACTGCTCGCTCTGAAACATAAGTACAGGTTGCTCTCCGCTTTTCCTGCTCGCTCTGATAGTATTCTGATAATAAAAGTCAAATTTCTTGTTCTAATGTTTTAAAAAAAGCAACACTCTTCTTTCGCTACGATCTCAATTCATTAAAACCTTATTGATTTATTTACATTATTTACATCGTTAGGACTGTTGATCTCATCATTATTGTCATATTCACGACCTTTCGGCCATTGTACATTCCGACATACTTCAATTACGACAATTTCAAATCGAACCCTTTAATTTAGTTCACGGGGTTATATTGTTCTAGTTCCACGTGCCATACCTTTTCTGGATATCTCAGTTTCAGTTAATTCCCTTTAGTAACCCAACTCTCCAAGTATATTTTTTTGTTCACCTTTGCTATGGCAAAGTATTTAGCTCAAGTCACTGGATTACTTCAACCAACAGGCCATGTGTCCTACTATTTAGTTATGCCACTCTTCAAGCCGGCTATCCAATGAAATTCGATCCATTTTCGCATGGCTCCTTTGATGTCATTAAGAAGATTGATCTCTTGAGTTCTTCCTTTATCACTTTAGGAAATTTATCAATACCCGAATTATCTAAGGTTGTCAATATCGGCATTACAATTTAATCTACTCCTGCTGTTTTGTTCCCTTGTATCTTGGCCAGTGCTAATCTAACCTTGAATTCTAATACTACGGATTCTTCTATATTTTTTACGTGTTCTTGAGTTCTCTGTTGTGAAAGAAAATATATCCGATATATTCTTTCTATCTCTGGCTATTTTCATTTTCCATTATAATTGTTCCTGCTTTAGATTTCATACATTCTATAACACAGCACATTTTATGTCTTTCTATTTCATTTATATTTTTTTTATACATGCCTGTTTTATGTGTGTTCTGTCTCTTTTCGAAGTCTTCCTAATTCTCATTAATCAATTTATATTTCGCTTGCTTGCTCTTATTTCTGTTATTTGTATTTAGAAATCATATATCCTGTGTCAGTTTTTGGTGTTATCTGTTGTTTTGCATTACTTAAACTGCCATTCACTTCTTTTCGAACTATTTCTTTTACTCTTGTAACTAGAGATTCCTCTAAGATGTTCCACACCGAGTTTCTGACATGTATCAAAGTTTCATATTTCTTTTAGCTGCATCTGCATATGTTTGTTTACAAAGGAATCGTTTTAGAGTTTGTCGTATTCAAGTACTGCTTTGAGCTTCTTTAATTTTTGAAATTTTAACTTTCTTTTGCTTATTACTCTAAAGTAAGCTCACACACATTTAGCGTTCGGGCATGCGCTAGATGGAAAAAAACTGCATTTATAAATTTTTTGCTAATGGTTAAGCAGTTTTTTTTTTTCATTTTTGATGTCTGTTGGCAGGAATTTTCACAAACATATTGTGTTCTTCAAACTATTTATTATATTCAGTTAGAAAATTTTGCGCTGTTGTAGTCATCATTCCCGTCTGTCTCAGAATTTTGGTTCGTGATGACATTCAAAGAAGAACAGTGCAACAGCTTGCTGATTCGTTTTGCATCAGGAATGTTGAGGTTACCTCGGCCTTCCTCTCAGAGATGAACTTGTTTTCAAAGTTAGTTTCTAGCCACTGCCTAAACATGTAGCAGTTGGTTTGAATTCGGAGTTATCCTTCTCCAAGACTGGTTGCCACCCAGTAGACATATAACACTATAGAAAATGGTAAATCTTAGAGAAAATTAAAAGAAATTTAGTGGTGTATATTAGATACTGGGTGTTTTTTTTATCCGAAAAGTTTATTGCTTGCTAATGCAACAACATTTATAGTGAGGTCATTCTGTATGAACTAGAAGTCCTACCAGGATTTATTATTGGCGGACACAATGTTAACAAGATATGCAGATATTGTGGTGTTGGTAGCAGACAGAGAAAGGAAACTGTAAAAACTCCATAAGAAGTTAGTAAAGGAAAGTGATAAAAAAGGATTAAAGATCGATTGGAAGAATATATTGTTGTCAGGAAAAGAAATAATACTTGCAAATTACAAATTCAATATACCAAAATCAATCCGTACAACAATTTAAATATTGTGAAAGTAGTTTAAGAGAAGACTGAAAATGTGATGGCAGAGTCTGAAGGCACATTGGAACAGTGAAATATGGCTTCGAAAAGACAAATAAAGTATTAAAAAACATGAAACTTTTTTTAGAATAAAAAAGCAGTACTGAACTGTTATGTAATATCGGTTCTCCTATATGGTAAGTGTTGTGGTAGGATCCACCTAATTTGCATAGTGGAGTACCGACCATATAAATATGGTTGGTACCGGGAAGAGAGGAAGGAATCAAGAGATTCAACCAGAGACTCTGCCCGACTGCGACTCAGTCAACACATTCTCCAGGAACGGTCTTACCAGGAATATACAAAAGACTATATGTAAATATTGTGTACACTTTCTTGTTTCAATACATTTTGTTCTAAGTACATCTTGTGTTGCATTATTATTCCATGCATTAGTCAAGTTTCAACAGTAACGAATGTTAGATAATATCCTCACAGAGGTATAAGGCAACAAAAATGTGATTCTACAGAAGGATGTTAAGAAAACTATGCACTGAACATGTTTTAACAAAAATGGAAGCAAAAAAGATGCTTATACTTATGATAGGGCAGAGACATTTGAAATTTCTAAGACACTAATAAGGAAAGTGACCGTGCAGAATTTGACATTCACAGGACAATTAAAATCAAGATGGATTGAGGAAAACAGTAAGTAAAGAGTAAATTGACAGCAGAACATGGACAGTGAGGGATGATATAAAGACAAATGTTGATAAGAGCTACAAAGAGAAGGAAGTCGTGGAGAGCAATGATAACCCCCTTTTTGCCGGGACATGTCACAGAGAAGATGAATACTGCTGCTATTACTACTTATCATAACCTGTGGATCTTCACTGTAAACCTATTTCATTATCTATCCTCAACAAGAATATAATTAAACTGGGTAGTGAGAGTAAGAATGAAACAAACACAGAGAGAGAGAGAGAGAGAGAGAGAGAGAGATTGGGAGGGCGAGACAGGTAAGGAGTGAAAAAGTGAGATATATAGAAAAAGAAAGAGAAAGATCAGTCAGTTATGTGCCAAGTTATGTGCCATGTGTAATACACTTGTAGGCAATCATGTATCTTTTGATACATGACTGACAAGGCAGATTTTTTTCCTGCAGTAGGTTGCCACTTCTTTCTGTGGTAGAGCATTTGCTATACAAGACTAGAGAACCTGCTCTGTCCTGCTATTTACCCACAGCTGGGGGGGGAGAAGAAGCGGATTCATACCTTTTCCAAAGGTATTACCTTGTAAGTGAATGTAATGGATTTGACTGGAATTTGAACTCAGCTCTCTGATTCCTCAATCCGAGCCACTATCCATTACCCCACCATGCCTAGACAGAAAAGAGAGAAAGGAATTAAGTGAGACAGAAATAATAGAAAGAAAGAGTGAGGGAGTAACAAAAAATATATAAAGAAAGAGTGAAAACAGAAATAAAGTGAGAGAAAAGAAAAAGATAAAGTAAGAGAAATAAAGAAAAAAGAAAAGAGAAATAGTTAAAGAACTACAAATGAAGAGAGAGACTGAAAGAGAATGAGGGAGAACACAAAGAAACTGACAGAATTACTTTGAAGCTTTGGAAAGATTTTCAAAGAAATAATAATTCATAATAAACAGCTAAAAACCATAAAATAAGATCTAAGGAAAACTAATCTATTCTTTACATGCAGTAGAGAAATTTTTAAGTGTCTTAAATTCAGTGTTATGATCTCCAATGTCCTATGCTTGGTTCATTTACAATGGATCAACAATGCGCATATTGTTTGTTAACTTTTATTTGATCCAAAAGTTTACATTAGCCAGCAATTTAAAGAATAAAAATGAACAAATAAAATCCAACTAAATAGCTCCTTGCTGATTATGAAATTAAAGTAATCGTTATTACTTTATTAAATATATTCATCATCATTGTCTAAATTGGCATGGTTGATACAACTATGATTGAATGGTTTGAAAACAAAGAGGTCAACAGCACAGTGCCATCTTCCAGTCTTGCGTTTTGTTCAAACCATTGTACTAAATCTGAGAAGACTATTATTTTCTGTTGTGGCTAGAAATAGTAGGGCCGGTTCTTCTCATCGTGATGACATGCAGGATTTTATTTTTGAAGTTCTTGTGATTTGAATTCAGAGTTTTCCTTCTCTGGCTGTAAGGCCTAGTCTGTCCTGCTATTTATCTATAGCTAGAGGAAAAATATGGATTCGTGCCTTTTCCAAGGCTATTAGTACATAAATGAATGCAATGAACATGACTGGAATCTTAACTCTGCTCTCCGATTCCTCAATATGAACTGATCTCTATTACTTCACTATTCCTCTATCAAATATATTATGTACATAAAGAAAAGAGAACTACAAAACATAGCATGTGAAAATTAAAAGAGAAGAAGGAATGATAAATTCTTTAGCTATAGCAGAAAAAGGTAGAGGAAATGAAAATAGAAATAATATAGAAGTGAAACAAAAAGTGGAAATTTGGAGAAAATGGTTGTTGTGGTAGGATCCACCTAATTTGCATAGTGGAGTACCGACCATATAAATATGGCTGGTACCGGGAAGAGAAGGGAGGAATCAAGAGATTCAATCCAGAGACTCTGCCCGACTGCGACTAAGTCAACACATTCTCCAGGAACGGTCTTCCCAGGAATATACAAAAGACTATATGTAAATACTGTGTACACTTTCTTGTTTTGTTCTAAGTACATTTTGTGTTGCATTATTATTCCATGCATTAGTCAAGTTTCAACAATGGTAAATGGAGAAAAGAATGTAAACAATGGAATAAGAAAAAATATTAAGCAATAAATTAACAAAAAATGAAAAGAACTTGGAAAATAAAAGAAAATATAAGAAAAAATAAAACAACAAAAGAAAAATTAATATAAGCAGAAGAAATAAATTTGAAAATAAAAAAGGAAAATTTAATAATATTAAAGAAAAATAATATGTAAGTTTGATTACGAATGATACAAAGAATGCAAAAGCTCCTGTTTAATCATGATGTAGAAAAACAAATATCCAAGATGTCTAAAAAATTCAGAATATCTTTGCTAAATTATAATAGGCATATTGAATTCAGAAGTGGCAGTCACAGAAAAATGGTTAAAAAGATGCTAAACAACAAAAAGAAGGAACATCAGTGAATAAGTGAAAATTGTTATAAAAATACATGATTAAGCAATAACATTAAATAATGTGATCAGCCATGGATAAATATTCAAAGCTATCACTTCAACAAAATTATACTGTACGCTAATTTTTACAAATTTGCTATTTTAATATTGTTGAATCATTTAAGAATCTTTCAAGGTTTTTTCTCTTTTGCTGTCTAAGTGTTTATATTTTTGCAATAGAAGAAAAGCCTCAATTTCTGGCATTATTCAGTAGAAAATATTTTCATCAAATTAATTAAATTTATTCTAAGCATTTTATTTTTATGCTTTCTGTTTAGTAGAATATCTTACTTGGTCATTACACAAACCCTGGAATAAAGCAAATTAGTAAATATATGCATTCTGTTTGCACAAATTCTGATGTTAAGTGATATTTAACATGTACAGTGTTAATATTTTATTTATATTGAAAATATTCTCCTCAGTTGATGAATGGTTTCATACAATATAATTTTTTTAAGTCTCTTGTTAACAGTCAATGACAGGAATCTTGTTAATATTATTACCTGTACTTTTTTTTATCATAGCTCCAATTATTATAGGTAAAAAAAGTAGTTTTAATTTTCATCTGATGGCACTGGTATATCTATGAGAAAGCACATTTTGTTTATATCTTGTTTATTGGTTTTTTATATATTTGTTAGTACAAATTGTAAGAACCTAAAGAATAGTGACTTCATAGACTTCTTTAACAGTAGTAATGGCTGAGTTTTGCTTTGTTTGGAATAAGACAACAAAATGAGGAACACTCTGTTAGGTGTGATGATCTGTGAGAACAACTTGCCAGCAATGGTGAGATACCATGATAGTTTATTAAGTTTACCTTTATCTAACACAAGGCACCAGTATCTAACTTATGGCTGTTGTAACAATCTGTGCAAGCAGATAGTTATTCACTAATCCATGGTAAGGTGTCATAGATATTTACTGAAATCATCTCAGCTAAGCAGAAGATCAGAAATGATAGTCACCAAGAAAAATCTTCAGCTGAACATGAAGTTATAATAATAAAGTTTGACATGAGTGCGACAATTGTCCTAAACATTTCTGTGAAGATTTTTAAAAAACTAATAAGACACTAAAATCAAGCAGGTACATAAATTTAAATATCTGGAAAGTATTCTAACAGAAGATGAAAAGTGTGAGACTGAGACCTGTAAATGCATTGGGATGGCCAAAGATGTATTCCAAAAGCTAAGCAGAGTATTAAGAGACAAATAAATTTTGTTGGGGACAAAGAAAAGAGTACTGAACTGCTACATGATATCTGTCCTCCTGTATGGAAGTGAGTGTTGGACAATCTCCTCAAAGATGAAGAAGAGACTTAAAGCAACAGAAATGTGGTTCTACAGAAGGATGCTAAGGATACCATGGGCCAAACATGTGAGCAATGACAAGGTTTTGAAGAGAATGAAAACAAAGAGGAAATATATTTAAAATCCAGAAGAAGCAGATGAAATTTCTGGGACATGTAATGAGAAAGGAGGGCACAGAAAATATAATACTCACAGGTTGGATAGAGGGAAAGAGGGACAGGGGAAATCAATTTGTGACATACTTAATGAGCTTGAGCAAGTAGATAGTGAAACGGTCTGGGAGAAATAACAATAAGACAAAACTTATTAAGAGCTACAAGGAGGAGGTGGAGGGCTATGATCGTCTATGTCCTGAAAGGACACAGCATGTAAAAGAAGAAAAAAGAAGCAAATACAAAGACCTAGAGATGATAACAGGAAAAAAAATGTGGCAAAAAACTAAAACTGTTTCTATTGTGGCTGGAGCATTGGAATTGATAAAGAAACAATTCAACAAAATCCCTGGTGTACCATATCCCAAGGAAATTCCAAAAATTATTTAACAAGCACAGCCTATATCTTGTGAAGAGCTTTGTCTATTTTTAATAGCTGTCTTTTGTGGAAACAGTAAAAAAAATCACTTCATTTTTTTCCCTTATGACCTGGCATAAAACAAATTCAGCTCAAAAATAATTTTCTATAATAAACAATAAAACATGTAAGATTTTGTAGGATTTTTGAATAAAAAGATCAGAATTTGGTACACAATAAACCGGACATATGAGTGGAAGATAAAAAGGAAAAATAAGGACTAATCAATACGCCACTGTGACATTATGGTACAAAGATAAAACAAGAGGGAGAGTTTAGTGAAATGAAGTTAGAACATGTAAGGCTTTGAGAATTTTAGAAGTTTGCAATGATATCAGTTATAATTGGTGAACTTGGTAAGGTAACTTACAGAATAGAGACATGAATAAAGAAGATTGGTGTTGATTGTGTAGTTGTGCTATTGCAGAAATTTAGACTCTTAAGAATGGTAAGAACAATCTGGAAAGTGACGAACACTTAGAGCTAGAGTAAAATTGTATGATGTCTAAGGCTGCTGGTTGATGTTTGCTATCAATGCATTAATTACTACAAATTAAGATATTATCTAACTAAATGATGAAATAATTAAATACATATGCATTGATACCACACAAGATATTAATTAGAGGAGCATGAAAATTTTTTGTTTTGGTGAAATAAATATGCTACAATAAATATCCCATTCAGTAATACAAATGTGCATGTCACATGCCTGCTTTTAACCAAGTGGGAATATCACACAGTGACTGATGTACTGTTCATCTCTCTTCATGAGTGAAAGTAATATCAGTACAACATATTGATGCTTGCTTGTTTGTTTTTTTTTATTAATTTTGGAGAATGAGGTAGCCAAGTTGAAAGTCACATCTAGATGTTTGGATACACCCTCAATCAAAGTGGAATGGGTTACACAATCTGAATGTATTTCTAACTAGGTTATTTGAGGCATTTATCAAAACCGCTTACCATATTGCTCTCTTTAGACTGTGATGCATCATTTTACTATGCCCTTATCATACTGTATCATGATAAGTATATTGGCTTTCATATATTTGTACCCTAGTATCATTTTGTTAGTGCCTCACTCAATAATCATAATCAGATCAGTAAAAGGAGATTTAAGGGTAGTTGAGAAAGACTCAAAGAAGGAAAAAAGGTATCAATATATGAAACATGAGATTGCACACTTATGAAGGCTTAAGAATGTAGAAGTTGTTTCTCTTGTTGTGGCCACCATTGAAATAGTGACTGACAAATCCAGAATGTCTGTTTAAAATTAGGACTGTGATTCAGACTGATATTTTTTTCAGAAAACACCACTTCTTAGAGCAGCCAGTATTTTGAGAAAACTTTTTTTTCAGTATAGTGGGGAGAAAAATCACTGGATACTCAATAATAATAATTGTCTGTTATACTAACTTGTGAAAACACTTTTTAATGGCTTTTCATAGCAGGATTGTTGTTTTTAAAGGAAACATTAAAAAAAGTCTTGGGAAGTATTAAGGGTTAACTTATGAAATATTTCATACATCATATTGTATAATTAATGATATTATTTGTACTTATTTGTGTTTTTACATGGTTACTGATGTCCACTTGTTATGGGACCTTACCCATAATAACATAATGGACTATTCCATATGTAATAAATACTGCGCCTCAAGAGAAAGCAGGGAGTTCAGTCTGAAGTCGGGCAACCGGCTGACCAGCTGATCGATTGAACTCTCTGCCTTCGGGCGGGGAGGAACCCAAACAAGGCTATGCTGAAGGGTGGAGTCTCTTTCGGGGAGGTAAACCAACCCTGAACCCGTTTATATGGGTTCAGAGGGCATATTTTTGGCCGAGCCCATGGGCTCAGAGATCCCATGTTAAACCAGCCTTGTGCCACATGATGCCCTTGTGGTGGGGGGGGGTGACTAAATACCGTTCAGTCTGAAGTCTGGAGTGAGGTCCGTCATGAGTCTGCCAGTCAGTCAGAGTGAGCGAGTCAGTCAATCAAGTCAGAGGCAGTCCGAAACAGAATCGCGTTCAGACAACTACTACATGACATTGGAATAGTGATACTGGTCGAGACTACATTGTTCTCCCTACTAAATCTGATTGTTCGTACTAACACTTTCTACTTCTTTGTATATATTCCTGTTTGTAATATATCTGTGTTATTCCACATCCATGTTCAAGTTCTTCTTTATTGGTTCTACCTTGGACCATCACCGTGGTACAAGGACCTGGACCATAACACCACTGAAAATTAAGTAATAGAAAATCTTCTCTAAAGTTGAACACTCTCTGCAGTACATTGTCACCTGGATGGTTTTGAATCTTTTAATTTTTCTGATCTATTCACAAGGATGTTCAAGATTGTTCTAAGTTTTTTCACTACTAATACTTTTATTAATATTAATACTTCTATAGTCACTGAGCTTTTCATTTTTGTCTAATTTTAATCTGTGGTGAAAAATGTGACAAAAATTTCTACTGGACCATGTGAACTCAATAAGACCTTTGATACAGTTTACAATGGAGAAAGAGAGTAACAACACACTCCCATTCCTGGATGTTCTAATATCTCAAACAGAGTATGGGTTCAAGGGATCATCCACTGCTTACAACACTGAGCAAAAATCATAAGTGGCATGCCAGAGACATTAAATAATGAATTAGTCAATATAAGTAGTGCCCTACAACATAACAACTACCCTGGGTACAACAGCCCCAAAAAACTGGGATAGGTGGGTACAAGAGGAGGACAACAACACTCAGAAAACAGTCTGCCTGCCTTATGTGAAGGGGTTATCAGAGAAAATACAAAGGATCTGTTGTTCATATAACATCAGGACAACTTTCAAAAGCTGGACGACACTTCACAGATACCTCTCCCAAGTAAGACCCCCATAGAGGAGAACATGACTAAAGATTGTGTGTATGCCATCCTGTGCAGTTGCAGAAAGAAATATAAAGGGAAGACAGACTAAGGTAAGGCTTCAAGAACACCAAAAAGCAGTAACACGAGGGGAAGTGGAAAAATCAGGTGTGGCTGACCATATATGGAGCAAAAAGGGAAATCACCACCCTCTGTGGATCAGGTTGAAATCATAGACAAAGAACATCACTGGAAAATTTGTAAACTTAAGAAATCAGCATATATGCTAGGCCATAAAAATCTCCTGAGTCAACCAAGCATAGAAATGAATACAATATGCAACCAATAATAAGGAGTGCCAGAGAAAAGCAATAATAACAATGAAAATTGCAATATGAGCTCTGGTAAAAACATGCAATGATAACAGAAAAAATTGTAATATGAGCACTGGTAAAAATGGTTTCTGAAGACATTAGGTTTCTAATCCCCAGAAATTCATACACAGATCTCCTTAAGGACACATGACACAGTAGATAAAGGAGTTAGATCCAGTGACAGGACCCAAAGAATGTGAGTTCAATACCTGGTTAAGGTGGTGGAGAACTTGAAATTAACAGAAGATAACTGATAACTGATATCCCTTAGACATGGCATGTGGAACAACGAGTGAAATAAATAAAGCTGGAGTGTACAACATAAATATGGCAACAATGATGAGAGACAATAGTCCAAACAATGTAAATAATGTACATAATACCTCATCTTGGAAATATAGACAGATAATATGGCAACAAAGATGAGGATGATAATCCAAACAATGTAAATAGTGTATTCATCTCAAAAATATAAAAAATTTAAAGAGTAATTAGAATATAAAAATATGCTTTCCAAAAATCTAAACAAAGTATAAAGAAGGAAATTTTCATTAGAAATAAAGAAAAGAGTTCTGAATTGCAATGTAATAGAATTCTCTTATATAGCAGTGGATACTGGAAAATCTTCTCACAGATGAAGAGGCAACAGAGATGTGGCTCTATATATAACATGTAAATTTTAAGGAAAATAGAATCAAAACAGATAGTTATACATAAAGTCAAAAAGACAATTGAAATTTATAGGACAAATAGTGAAGAAAGAGTGCTTGGAAAATTTGATACTCCCAGGGCATACTGAATGTAAGAGAGACAGAAGGAAGCAATGAGTAACGTACCAAATGAGTTTATATAGATGCTTAGCAGAACCTGAAAAGGGATGGATTGTAAAAATAGTAAATATAGCTACAAAGTATTAGGAAGTTGTGGCAAGCCATGTTCACCCAAGTCCTGTAGGGACGTGGCACATAGATGAGGAAGAATTACAAATTCCTTTATTTTGAAGTATATCTGATTTAGAAAAGTGATCTATTTAATTTTCAAATTACTAAATAATTTAATTTTTATTGTTTCCTAAGACAGAGTTTGGTTAGTCCATAAAGTATTAATTTACACAGTCAAATTCAAAAGGTATATATTTTTGTACATCTGAGCCAGCTTTACTTATTATATTATTGACAGCTTAATCCTTATCTTCAGTTAAACAATATTTGTTATTTTTTGGTTTCCACTCTATCTTGGCTCTAATATAATTTATTCTGATAAAATTATTTGGGATTAACATTAACAGGGATTTCTTTTCTCTCTTCAAACTTCTTTGTATTCATATCTATGAAGTGTTTTTATACTATTGTTAATATCATTATCTACACCCTTGTAGAAATTAATTGAAACAAAATGAATAATTCCGTTATTATTTACTTTTTTTCATATTTTTCCAATGATACATGACCCAGGGCACATGTTAGTACTTTGTATGTCCATTCCACAAAGTCTTTCCTTGCAGATTGACTACAGATTTTAGATTGGATTTAAATCAGGAGAGATTCCAGGCCAATCTATAGTACTTTGATTTGCTCACTTGCTAAGGCTTGCCAGTGCATTCATGCAGCGTTACAATTTTCATACGCTTGCTTGGAGTAATGTCTATCACAGGCAGTGACCATAGGACAACTAATTGAGAGTTGAAATAATAGTGTCTGGGCATGATAAAAATCTGATGAAATCGTGGATGATGCAATATTTTTCAAGGACAAACAAATTTCATCATACACCCCAAAAATAGATTCATATTACTGCAAAGGACTGCAAATGACACAATCTGAGGAAAAAATAGAAATTGATTACACCCTGTCACTCCAGTGGGTCTAAAACTAACCGTATGATGAAAGAAAGGAAACTAAAGCAGTTGTTTCAATTAATTTGCACAAGAGTGTAGGTCTAAAGAAGAAAGGTGACTGGAGACATTTCTCTCATGTCCAGGGTGATAACTTTTGGTTATTATTATTATTATTATTATTATTATTATAAAGCTGTAGAAAATAAAAGCTATATATATGGATAATTATGAACTGCCATAGGTCATATTTTAATTTATACTTTATTAATTACTGAGGATCAAGTGAGAGCAAATTTCTTTAATATTCTAGGGCAGCCATCAATATTCGGTTCAACTTCATCAATCTGGGTTGAGGTATCTCAATTCTGCATCCAACAGGTCCCGGATTTCTTTATAAGTAATGTTGTGACTATTTTTCATACTTTTCAGAAATGTCAAAAACTATCAGCAATAAACAATTTAATCAATGATGAAAATGGCTTCAAGTGAATGGATAATCTGTTTTAAAGAAGAATATCCTTCATTAGATCTTATAGACTGGTTCTGAAGAATTACAAACTTTACCAAATAGAAAAAATCACATTACCTGAAAACTTCCAACAGTAACAACAACTAAAATGGATAGCATGAGTAATTAGAAGGGTAAGTAAAGACATAATCAAGATATTAAATTTTCCTAATACATTAAACAAGGGGTTAGGAAATAAACTTCCATAATAAGAGGGAGAGCAATAACATTTGATGAACTTTAGAAGCATATTTCATGAAATGATGTTTTAAAAGAAAAATGCAAATCTCAAGCAAAAGTTATGTTTGTTCAGTAATGCCAAACATTTCCTCTCTGGAAAAAGCTAATTTTAACATTACCATATATGGTCATTTATTTTCTCATATCTTGGGAGGTTTTCTGATATTAATATATTTATTTCTAATGCTGCTTATCTTGAAATCTGTTATGTTTCACTGAGGAATTAACTGATAGTAATTTCAAAACTTCAGCATCATGGACGATTTGTAGTTCTTTTGCAATGTTCTGATACTTATTAAATTTTACATTCTTCAAATTTCATTCTCACGTTTGCTGTATTGGTGTCATCTAATTTTAAATTGTTTCTTTAGTTGAAGCATTTTCAACTATTTTTATTTTTTTCTCATATTCCTTTCATCCCTACTTTTGTTACTTCTGCACTTAATAGTCATAAGATTATGTAGTTTATTTCAATTATTTCTTCATCTTAATTTTTATTGCTTTTACACTTAGGGGAACTCAAATTCTAGCTGAGATCATTACATTCCCCTATGAAAAAATACCCTTTGGAAAGATACAAATCCATCTCTTCATCCCTCAGCCATGGGTTGAATAGAAAGACAGACTGTGTCATATAGCTTTGGACAGCAAACATTCTACCACATAAAAAATGTAACCTACTGAAGGAAAATTTTCTGCCTACTCAGTCACGAACTGGAGGAGACATGATCGCCTAAGAATGTATCACATATGACATTTAACTGACTGACTGAGTAGTAATATTAGGTTTTCCAAATTTCTTAGATGACACTGTGACAATTAGTATTAAATTTTAACTAGAATTTCTTTCATCTTAATTTAATTGTTTTATTTCTACTAGTAATATTAGAAGCATTAATAGTAATATAATCTTGAGTATTTATTGAATGTAGCATTGTCAACCATTACTAATTTTTGCCTATTCCTTTTATATTAGTTTTCAACTATATTTTATTATAGGTAATTTTATATTTAGTCAGTTTTAATATTAGGTTTTCTGAATTTCTTATGTGAGGCATAGGCATACTAGTATTTTTTCAACTTAATTTTAGTTGCATTTAGAATGACATTCATAAAAATACATTGTCAGGGTTTCTTTGATGAAACATTGTCAATTATTAATTTTTGGCTGGTGCTTTTACATATTTTTTAGATGAAACAGTGACAATTATTATTAATTTTTTTTATTGTTATTTTGTTTTAATTTCTGTTGATTTTTTATTGCAACAATTCAAACCATCTGTCTATATCAATTAGTAAATGAAGATTTAAAATAAAGAATAATCTACAAGTGAGACTCGGACATCCCTTTCGCCATGAAGAGCTAATTTATGTACTATAAATGGTTTATCAAATTGTGTAAACAGTTTTCCCAGAATAGAACTGAATTTGAGTTCAAGTCTTGTCTGAAATATTTATATTTTTAATCATTTTACCCCAAACAAGGTGGGTGTGCCACTAGCACACAGGAGCTTACAGAGTGAAAGTGAGGGAAAAAACTGTGTATAGAAGGAATGGAGGAAAGGATAAAAGATGACAGGCTTCAAGATGATAGAAGATGGCGATTGACATTGCATTTAAATTTTTGAAGATTGTAGTTATCAGGGAAACAAGAAATTGGAATAGAGTTCTACAGGTGGGGAGTGCGAGAAAAGAAAGTGCTTGAGTATATGGGGTGGTATTTTTTTTCTTGGAATGTGTTGTTTACTCATGGCCACAGACTGATGGTCTTGGTAGCTGCAAATAAAAGCAACTGAAATTAAGATTATATTATTACTATTCAAATATTAAAAACTAATTTAATTTGTCATCAGGTAGATTATTTATTTTGTTGTTTAGATTTTGATCAGAGCTGTGTAAAAATTTCTTCGGAATTCTAAAATCCTAAGTCCTTTTAATTTTTCCATTTGAAAGACAGCACTATTATTATTATTATTATTATTATTATTATTATTATTATTATTATCATCATCATCATTTCCCTTGATTTCTGTTGTATAGTCATTTCCTTCTGGGTCCAACCAGAGACCTAAGGTAGAAATGACATCATAACATTTTCCAATGAGCACTTTGTAAAAAAATAAAATAATAAATTTACAACTTATTGTTTTTTAATAATATTATTATTATCATTTTTATTTTCTTTGATTTCTGGCGTTTACACATTTCTTTCCGGGTCCTGCCCAGGGACCTAAGGTTAAAAATGGTGTCATGACACTTTCCACTGACAAAAAAAAAAAAAAAAAAATATTATTATTATTATTATTATTATTATTATTATTATTATTATTATTATTATCATCATTTCCCTTGATTTCTGTTGTATAGTCTTTTCCTTCTGGGTCCCAACCAGAGACCTAAGGTAGAAATGACATCATAACATTTTCCAATGAGCATTTTTGTAAAAAAATAAAATAACGAATTGGCAACCTACTGTTTTTTAATATTATTATTATTATTATTATTATTATTATTATTTGTTTATTATTATTATTCAGTAATAATATTTGTTTTTCTTAGAATAACACCATAATAATCACAATCATTATCATTACTGCTATTATCTGCATTAGTTTTAAGACTTTCCCTGTCCTATATTATTAGAAATTTGTGAATGGTATTTATCTGATAATTCTTTCCCCCATCTGTGACAATCTTATCCATAATAAGTTGGTTTCTCAGACAAACATACTCGCCTTCCAAATGCTTCCTTAAATTTCCTCTATTTTCCGCTCTTTACCTTTACATTTAATTCTCACAAGCACTCAGCTGAATACATAACATACAATACACTGTAAACATACACTTTGGAAATAACTACTGCATACATGGAAAATACACTAGCTAGTGCACAAACAATTGTTATACCTTTGCTACATGTATACTTCTGTATCCATATAAGTGTTATTGTAAAAATATGTAGATTAGTGCACAAAGTTAGAGCTCAGCTTGAACAGAAATACGCAAACATGTACATACTCTGATTCATACTTCAACATGAAAGCAAACAGAAACACAACTCTGTCTTAAAATCTGATTTCATTCTTTTATTCTACAATCAGGAATGTTTCTTCCCCACCATTTACCTTTATTTCTTTTCATTTTAGGCTTGTAGTGTTCTTTCTTTCTTTCTTTCTTTCTTTCTTTTTTCTTTCTTTCTTTCTTTCTTTCTTTCTTTCTTTCTTTCTTTCTTTCTTTCTTCTATAAATTCTTCATTCTATATTTCATCTTTTTCCTTTTGTTCCTTTATATATTCTCCTTCTTTCATTGTTGCATTTCTTCCTGTTTTGTCTCCTTTCCTTCTAACTTTTCTTAACACTTTTTTTTTCTTTCTTTCTATCAGATATATTTGGACTGTGAAGTGCCCAATTGATTTTATTGTCGAGTGATCAGAAATGCTGGAACCTTGCCAGAATGGGCGATAGTGGGCCGGTCGCCAAACACCGAAGAAATTTAATCACAGTCTCTTGTATAGCAACTCTGGATTCAACCTTGAATATCTAATTTTCACTTGTCGGTCGAAAGAGAGAATTCTTCTTTCACACTGGCACCGTCCAAACATGTCAAAATCGCGATGGGCATAGACACTTGGACATGGAAGGAACACTTGTTCAGTTCATGGCACGATACTACATGTTATTCAATGCTTAAAACAAGTACCTAGGAATAGGTGAAGACATAGATTCTTTCAGAATTAAACTTCATTTTGAATTCATGTGTTGTTCCGAAAGTACAGATATTTTATTATTATAGTATGTATTTAGAGATCCATCATCTAGAAACTTTTAATAAAATTAGTAATTTATGTGATTTTTATCTTTCAAAATGGTATTAAATAGAGAAATGTTTTTTCAATTTTGCTTGAGAAATAATCTTTAACATTTTATTTAGACAACTAAACCATTTTTAGGGGAATAAACATTATACCAATTATTATTAACTGCTAATATTAATTAAAGTAATTATTAAGCTATGTTACTTTAGTTGTTAACATACAGTTAATATGGTTCCTGTGGTAGATTTTTAAAAGTTTCATTTTTTTAAAGAATTCTGGCTGAATTTCTGTGATGAATCATTATCATTTATTTACATACTTTAACTTTGCTGTTGTTGTTATCACAATGTTTTGATTTTTGTGCCTTTTGGATCTTCTTTGATCCCAAATAACCTCTGGGAAACTTTGAACTTATTTTATCAACAGGGTCTCACAGGACAATAGACTAGAGTATTAAAGTGTTGATTTGGTGGGTCACAGAGTGTGAGTTTAATTCCTGGGCCAGTTAGTACAGACTTAGACACTAAGAGCAACCAATAACTGAGCAGTACTAAAATAAAAATTAAAAACAAGGTATTATTAGTCATAGACAATGAAATGAGAAGAATCTACTTCTGTTGATTTTAAAATAGCTTGTTAGAAATTCTAAAAAGGTTACTTGAATTAACAAATATCTGAAGAAAGTGAAGGAGTGCTATGGTCAAAACATTGTGACAATACCGAGGACAATAATCTGAATGTAAATTATGGAAATCAATTTTTTTAAATCTAGTTTCCTTGTGTTAAAAACCTAGATATAGACAAACTTATACATAACCTAATAATCTAATAATATTAATAATTAAAAACAATCTAAAAGAATTTTAAAAATCCATATTACAGGGTTAAATAGAATAACAAATGATTTTCATCACTTTTCCAATATCAACAAATAACACTTTTCAATGTAAACAGCAATATCAGATTATTTTGAATTCCAAATCTTATCTTCACCTGAGAAATATGATTTATTCTTGATGATGACCAGAGAAGGGTAAAAAAGCCCTAGAATCAACAATAAGAACTATGTAATATTTTGCATAATTTTTAACAACCATATATTCCATTGCAAAACATGAAAAATTATATAAGATTAACTAAGAATTCAGAGTTTGTTGTATTCAGTAATATCTACCTATGTCACTCTATTCATACCTATCTATCCCAGCCTATTTATATCTATTTATCCCACTCTATTCATATCTATTTCAATCTATTCATATTTACTTATCCATTCATCAATATCACTATACATATTTGTCTCTCTATATATTATCTATCTCATTTTATACATAACTGCTTGTCTATTTATTTATGTATCTATCTCAATCTATTCATATCTATCTATCTATCTATCTATCTATCTATCTATCTATCTATCTATCTATCTATCTATCTCAGTCTCTTTATATATATATATATATATATATATATATATATATATATATATATATGTATGTATGTATATATATATATATATATATATATATAAGTCTCTTCATATCTATCTATCTATCTATCTATCTATCTATCTATCTATCTATCTATCTATCTATATCAGTCTCTTCATATCTATCTCAGTCTCTTCATATCTGTCTTCATATCTATTTATCTATCTCAGTTAGCTCATATTTATCTAATTCAGTCTGTTCATTATCTATCTCTATATATCTATCTCAGTATGTTCATATCTATCTATCTATCTATCTATCTATCTATCTATCTATCTATCTATCTATCTATCTATATATATATATATATATCAGCTTCTTAAATATATATATATATATATATCAGTCTCTTCATTCATCTATCTATATAAATATATATATATATATATATCAGTCTTTTCATATCTGTCTTCATATGTATTTATATACCTCAGTCTGCTCATATCTATCTATCTATCTATCTATCTATCTATCTATCTATCTATCTATCTATCTATCTATCTATCTCAGTTTGCTCATATTTATCTAACTCAGTCTGTTCATTATCTATCTACATATCTATCTCAATATGTTTATATCTATCTATCTGTCTCAGTATGTTCATATCTATCTATCTATCTATCTATCTATCTATCTATCTATCTATCTATCTATCCCAGTCTGTTCATACATGAATACAATGACAGGCTATGGCATGATATCCAAAATTTTCATTTGTCTATCGTTTTCATTTAATGTGTATTATGCGAGTAGGATTACTCTTAAAATTCTTTAACTGAAGAAAAGATGATTTTTTATACACATGCACCTTTTCGAAAAAATTACTATCCTCTTCATATCATTCCATCTACCACTGAATTTCATTTCTTTTCTTCTTCTTTGACACTTTTCCCATTCTCAAAGAGAGAAAGACGCTCGTCTGTTTTATAACTAAATTTTTGTTCAGTTACAGCTCAAAGAACTGGAAAAAGATAAATACGTGACTTTTGTGCTAAAGGTGATTTAATCTTGAATGTGCACACATACATCTGCACATACATCAGGTGTATCTCAATCTGTTTATTTAAATTTGAATGTATATATTTAAATATGAGCAAAACTTTAGGACATTTGGCTTGCCTGTCCTTTTCTCTATTTATCTATGTATATACGCTTTCATATATACATATTTATGAAGAATATTTTATAAAATTTCGATACATGATCGCCCAAGAGTACTTGCTTAAGTGAATGTAAAACCCGACTGGAATTCGAACTCGGCCCACCGATTTATCATCCCAAACTGTTATCCATTACATCGAAGTTTACAGCACCCCGTATTTCCAAGAGGTCACCCATATAGGTGCTGACAGCCTTGATATTGCTTAATTTTACCTTTTCTCTAAAACTTTGTTGTTGCTCACATGTTCGGCCTAGCCACTTCTAAGCACCTTTCTTAGAACTACATTTCTGTTGCTTTAAGTCTCATTTTCATTTGTCAGGCGATTGTCCAATATTCATTGCCATATAGGAGGACCGATATTACTTAACAGTTCAGTACTTTTTTCTTTGTTTCTAACAAAATTTTTCTGTTTCTTAATACTTTGCTTAGTTTTTAGACTATATCTTTCGCTATCCCAATGCACCTTTGGATTTCGATGTCGCACTTTCCTTCCTCTGATAAAACACTTCCCACGTGTATTTAAATTGTTGTACTTGCTTGATTTTGGTATTTCAAAATATGCATTCTATGCATTCTGTCTTCTTGCAATTGATGTTTAGTCCTTTCTTCTCACTTTCCTTCCCTACCTTCTGTAGAACTACTTGAAGTTTCCTTTCTGTGTCTGCTATCCAATTTTGATATATATGAAAACATTTTAATAAATAATAAGTTCAAGCGAGCAAACAAATATATGCACATACATACATAGACATTCATATTAACAGTGACACGTACATTAATATTAACCCAGATACATACAATACCTGAAAAGGCAAATGCAAATACACATATATCCACACAATGCATGCGCACATGCAGACACAGAGAGTTATACAAACGAACAAACAAACTGAGATATATAAACACATACAAACATAAATACAACCACATACAGACACAGGTATGCACACATAAACATGCTTGCAAGAAAGCAAATCTCTGGAACATGAGATGTAAAAACGTTTTAAAGAGGAATGTGCTTGGTAAATTATTCAACCCTAAATAAATAAATAAAAAAATGAAAAACAAAAGAATAAAAATATTTTGAAAAAATGACTCAACTCACACATGTGTAGTATTCTTTGTAATAATCTTCATAACGGACACGCATAAAAAATATGCCTCTAAGGGCGTACAGGAGTTAAGGATGCAATAATTAAAAGAATGGCGACGAAGAAAAAACATAAACCAAGGTAAGACGATTAACAAAAAATAAAAAAAATATGTATGTGCTTGTGTATGTACATTTAGGTGTGCTTTAAGAATACGCGTGTATGGGTGTGCGTATGTATGCATGCATATCTGTGTGCGTGTGTGTGTGAACATTCCAATCGTCAAGTGCTTTGCATGTTGCAATAAAGAAAAGGTGATAAATATATGAATCACTGGTCACTAGTTGCTTGAATGACCAGTATGTCCACAAGGACAATCGACAAATGAAGATGAAATTAAGTTGAGAAAATATTTGTACAGGTTTTGAATTTTTTTCTTTCATTGGAAAAGATAATCATTATCATAGACTGAAAAAGAAAGGTAGAAAGAGTAATGAATGCGAAAATATAAGGAATAAAAGAAAGAATCCAATGAATGAGAGAGTGAGAGAGAAAGACAGAAGAAATTAAGTATAGAGAAGAGAATAACATGAATGTTATCTTTACCAAAGATATTCGAACAGAATGAGTATTTCAAAGAAAGAAAGCGAGAGAGAGAAAGAAATAAAGAAAGAAAGAAAGAGAAACAGAGAAAGAAAAAAGAGGGAAAGAAAGACAAAGAAAAAGAGAGAGAAAGAAAGCGGGAGAGAAAGAAAGAGAAAAGAGTGAGAGAAAGAAAGAATGAAAGAAAGGGAGAAAGAAAGAGAGAGAAAGAAAGTGAGAGAGAAAGTATAGAGAAGAGAATAACATATGAACGTAATCTTTACCAAGGATATTCGAACGGAATTATTATTTCAAAGAAAGATAGAAAGAAAACGAGAGAGAAAGAAAGAATGTAAGAAAGAAAGAGAAAGACAGAAAGAAATGGAGAGGGAAAGAAAGAGAGAAAAAAAGAAAGACAAAGTGAGAGAAAGAAAGTGGGATAGAAAGAGAGAGAGAAAAGAGAGAGAGAGCGAAAAGATAAAGAAAGAAAATGAAAGAAAGTAAGAGAGAAAGAAAGAGAGAGAAAAAGAAAAAAATTAAGTATAGAGAAGACTATAACATATGGACGTTAACGTAATTTACCAAAGATATTTGAACAGAATGATTATTTCAAAGAAAGAAAGAGAGAAAGAAAAAGAGAGAAAAAGAAAAAATGTAAGAAAGAGAGAAAGATAGCACGTAAGAAAGAGAGAAAGAAAGAAAGAGAGAGAGAAAAAAGGAGGAAATTAAGTATAGCGAAGATTATAATATATGAATGTTAACGTGATTTATCAAAGATATTCGAACAGAATGTTTATTTCAAAGAAAGAAAAAGAAAGAGAAAGAAAGAATGTAAGAAAGAGAGAAAGAAAGTATGAGAAAGAGAGAGAGAAAGAAAGAGATAGAGATAGAAAAAGAGAGTGAAAGAAAGAATGTAAGAAAGAGAGAAAGAAAGTATGAGAAAGAGAGAGAGAAAGAAAGAGAGAGATAGAAAAAGAAAGAGAAAGAAAGAATGTAAGAAAGAGAGAAAGAAAGAATGAGAAAGAGAGAGAGAGAGAGAGAGAGAAAACAAGAAACAATTTCAAAGAAAAATCTGGAAGAAACGAGGAAATGATAAAATGTAAGAGAATAAAAAAAATGAAAGCAAAAATAAATAATTAAAAGAAGTATGAAAATAAATATAAAGATATAATGAAAAAAAAAAAAAAAAAAAAAACGGAAGAAAGAAACTGAGATAAAAGCAAACCTGAGATGCAAATAACACCAAAGAAAAGAGAAAGATAAAGAACACTGAAAATCGAAAGAAATAAAGAAATATATTCAAAAGAAAAATAAATGGAAAACTAAAGTGATGGTAGAGGAAGATTAAGCAAGAAATAATAAAAAAAAAGGAGTGAAAAATTGTGAGAAAAATATCCCACCACTAGAAAAGAAAGAAAAGAAAAATGAAAGAAAAATAAACATTGCGCCTGCCAAAACCGCCACAAGTTAAAAAGATTTCAAAGTGTCAGAATGAAATCATACAAAAAGGAACTGAGATGGGGACGTTGGAGGCGGTTTGCTTTCTCAGGATCATGGAAACAAACATTATCAATACTCAACCTCCTCAGATGATCCCGTCTATTATAAATGGCTGAGTAAGCTCTGTCGATGAAACGTGCTTTGTTTTACTTTGGACAAAATATATGGGATCAGAGTTGTAGCTTTCAAATCGTCAGGTTAATAAAAGAAAAGGTCATTGTTAGTAAGAACAGCGAGAAATTCCGTGCAAATATATTGGATTTGACGGCATGTCGATGTTTACATTCAGAAAAACTGCCGTAAAAAATATTCGCGTCTCTTAGATCCCCAACTGTTATCCGGTATAAAATAGGTTTCATAATATCGATAACCTTTATTGAATAATTTCTTTTCATCTGATCCATAATTAACACAGTTGTTAACGGTTGAGAAACATATAAATATAGAAACAAAATGTTTTTTTTTCGAGAAGAAATAGGTGGGAAATGTGAAATACAGGAACATTTCGGTAAACAAAGACACTGTTGTCATGTGATTTCCGTGTGGATCACATAGTTGGCCATCAACACCAATAGGCAGTGTTCGAGTTCAGGCAAAAAAAAAAAAATTCCGAAGAACATTTAAGCTTTTCTTAATTGGAATTGTTTTTCACCACTTTGACCTGCACTCAGCTAACTATAACAAATAAAAAAAAATTCCATCGTGTTTTACTTAGTATTACACTGAATGAAACTGTAAAATGTAAATGTTTTACATACAAAATAAGTAAAATATAAATAAGGCGAAAATGAAATACATATTAAAAGTTCATTATATAATAGTATAAACTTAAATGTAATAAGAATTGTGTGATAATGTCTTCATGAGAAAGAGTAAAATATGTATGTACTTATTAAACGATTTCTCAGTCTACTCCTATCTATCTATCTATCTATCTATCTATCTATCTATCTAACTCTCTTCATATCTATATAAATATATATATCAGTCTCTTCATATCTATCTCAGTCTGTTCATTATCTAAGTATGTTCCTATCTAAGCATGTTCATATCTATCTATCTATCTATCTATCTATCTATCTATCTATCTATCTATCTATCTATCTATCTATCTATCTATCTATCTATCTCACTCTGTTCATATCTATCTATCTATCTATCTCACTCTATTCATATCTATCTATCTATCTCACTCTGTTCATGTCTATCTATCTATCTATCTATCTATCTATCTATCTATCTATCTCTGTTCATATCTATCTATCTATCTATCTATCTATCTATCTATCTATCTATCTATCTATCTATCTATCTATCTATCTATCTATCTCACTCTGTTCATATCTATCTATCTATCTATCTATCTATCTATCTATCTATCTCTGTTCGTATATATCTATCTATCTATCTATCTCACTCTGTTCATATCTATCTATCTATCTATCTATCTATCTATCTATCTATCTATCTATCTATCTCACTCTGTTCATATCTATCTATCTATCTATCTATCTATCTATCTATCTATCTCACTCTGTTCATATCTATCTATCTATCTATCTATCTATCTATCTATCTATCTATCTATCTCACTCTGTTCATATCTATCTATCTATCTCTGTTCTGTTCATCTATCTATCTATCTATCTATCTATCTATCTATCTATCTCACTCTGTTCATATCTATCTTCTATCTATCTATCTATCTATCTATCTATCTATCTATCTATCTATACTTCTGCTAATATTATCGAGCTAGCTCGTTAGCTAAGTAGCCATCAGTCTGCTTAATATATTATCTATTTTATATTGATAGTTATAAATATCCCGCTGAGAAATCTTCGACTGCAGTTTCTTCCTAGATTAGAACCTGTATCGAAACATGTCTCGCAGCGCGGATATATAAAGTAAAACCACAATCTTCTTGGTTCTCGCCTGTCTATATATAGCTCAGAGGAATCACTCACCTCGTATATCCCAGAACAACAGGTCCATTTATGACATATATCTCTTTGTCATCGCTCGTAATGAATGCAACGTGTTTTCAAAGAAATAATGTCAGCCTTCGTTGATAGGATTTAACAGCGTATAGCCTCTCCTAAGTTTGGTTCTAGAGATTACTGATGGCACCGTAAGAGTTTGCTGAACAATAGCAAATCCTCAGTCTAACCTCTCTTCAATCAATTTGGAGTGTTGTCATTTACTGCAGATAAAGCAGATTGGTTTGTTTGGGAATTCTCTTCAAATTCCATCCTCGACTCATCTGGACTAGCTCTACTCAGCTGTCTCCTCCTTAGTGAGTGATATGCACATACCTCCGTCTATTGTTTCTGCTTTCATTTCTAAACTCTAAATTCACAAGGTTTGCAGATTAGGAGGCATCCACCTCAATTACGGTAAATAAATGTGCCCCCCCCCCTGTATTGGCACCTGTTCTTTCCAAATTTTGGAATAAATGTCTCCCTACTATATGCTATCCCGGTTGTTGTAAGTACCCCTCTGTAGTTCCTGATTTAAGAACTCTAGATAACCATCTGACGTCCTCAGATTATCGCCCTAAACTCAAGGAGAGCAACATTTTGCGACTTTCTAGGGCAGACGTTTTCCAATGACATGGATTGGAGTGATTATACTGAATACGTTACTATGCACACTGCTAGGAAAGTTGGTTCACTAGAGAAGTTGGTTAAAGCTACTGCTAGGTAAGTTGGTTAAAGCTACTGCTAAGAAACTTGGTTAAAGCTACTGCTAGGAAAGTTGGTTAAAGCTACAGCTAGGTAAGTTGGCTAAAACTACTGCTAGGGAAGTTGGCTAAAGCTACTGCTAGGAAAGTTGGCTAAAGCTACTGCTAGGTAAGTTGGTTAAAGCTACTGATAGGTAAATTCGCTAAAGTTACTGCTAGGA
This sequence comes from Acanthosepion pharaonis, assembly GCA_903632075.3. Taxonomy (NCBI): domain Eukaryota; kingdom Metazoa; phylum Mollusca; class Cephalopoda; order Sepiida; family Sepiidae; genus Acanthosepion; species Acanthosepion pharaonis. The sequence continues at coordinate 860,252 of CAHIKZ030004749.1, read as the reverse complement.
AAGTTGGCTAAAGCTACGGCTAGGAAAGTTGGTTAAAACTACTGCTAGGAAAGTTGGTTAAAGCTACTGCTAGGGAAGTTGGTTAAAGCTACTGCTAGGAAAGTTGGTTAAAGCTACTGCTAAGAAACTTGGCTAAAGCTACTGCTAAGAAACTTGGCTAAAGCTACTGCTAGGAAAGTTGGTTCACTAGAGAAGTTGGCTAAAGCTACTGCTAGGTAAGTTGGTTAAAGCTACTGCTAGGGAAGTTGGTTAAAGCTACTGCTAGGAAAGTTGGTTCACTAGAGAAGTTGGTTAAAGCTACTGCTAGGTAAGTTGGTTAAAGCTACTGCTAAGAAACTTGGCTAAAGCTACTGCTAAGAAACTTGGCTAAAGCTACTGCTAGGAAAGTTGGTTCACTAGAGAAGTTGGCTAAAGCTACTGCTAGGGAAGTTGGTTAAAACTATTGCTAGGGAAGTTTGTTAAAGCTACTGCTAAGAAACTTGGCTAAAGCTACTGCTAGGAAAGTTGGTTAAAGCTACTGATAGGTAAGTTGGCTAAAGCTACTGCTAGGTAAGTTGGTTAAAGCTACTGCTAGGTAAGTTGGTAAAAGCTACTGCTAAGAAACTTGGCTAAAGCTACTGCTAGGGAAGTTGGTTAAAGCTACTGCTAGGTAAGTTGGCTAAAGCTACTGCTAGGGAAGTTGGTTAAAGCTACTGCTAGGGAAGTTGGTTAAAACTACTGCTAGGAAAGTTGGTTATAGCTACAGCTAGGTAAGTTGTTTAAAGCTACTGCTAGGGAAGTTGTTTAAAGCTACAGCTAGGTAAGTTGGTTAAAGCTACAGCTAGGTAAGTTGGCTAAAGCTACTGCTAGGTAAGTTGGTTAAAGCTCCTGCTAGGGAAGTTGGTTAAAGCTACTGCTAGGGAAGTTGGCTAAAGCTACTGCTAGGGAAGTTGGTTAAAGCTACTTCTAGGGAAGTTGGTTAAAGCTACTGCTAGGTAAGTTGGTTAAAGCTACTGCTAGGTAAGTTGGTAAAAGCTACTGCTAGGTAAGTTGGTTAAAGCTACTGCTAGGGAAGTTGGTTAAAGCTACTTCTAGGGAAGTTGGTTAAAGCTACTGCTAGGTAAGTTGGTTAAAGCTACTGCTAAGAAACTTGGCTAAAGCTACTGCTAGGGAAGTTGGTTAAAGCTACTGCTAGGTAAGTTGGCTAAAGCTACTGCTAGGAAAGTTGGCTAAAGCTACTGCAAGGGAAAATGGTTAAAGCTACTGATAGATAAATTGGCTAAAGTTACTGCTAGGAAAGTTGGCTAAAGCTACGGCTAGGAAAGTTGGTTAAAACTACTGCTAGGGAAGTTGGTTAAAGCTACTTCTAGGGAAGTTGGTTAAACGTACTGCTAAGAAACTTGGCTAAAGCAACTGCTAGGAAAGTTGGTTAAAGCTACTGCTAGGGAAGTTGGTTAAAGCTACTGCTAGGAAAGTTGGTTAAAGCTACTGCTAAGAAACTTGGCTAAAGCTACTGCTAAGAAACTTGGCTAAAGCTACTGCTAGGAAAGTTGGTTCACTAGAGAAGTTGGCTAAAGCTACTGCTAGGTAAGTTGGTTAAAGCTACTGCTAGGGAAGTTGGTTAAAGCTACTGCTAGGAAAGTTGGTTCACTAGAGAAGTTGGTTAAAGCTACTGCTAGGGTAAGTTGGTTAAAGCTACTGCTAAGAAACTTGGCTAAAGCTACTGCTAGGAAAGTTGGTTCACTAGAGAAGTTGGCTAAAGCTACTGCTAGGTAAGTTGGTTAAAGCTACTGCTAGGGAAGTTGGTTAAAGCTACTGCTAGGAAAGTTGGTTCACTAGAGAAGTTGGTTAAAGCTACTGCTAGGTAAGTTGGTTAAAGCTACTGCTAAGAAACTTGGCTAAAGCTACTGCTAGGAAAGTTGGTTCACTAGAGAAGTTGGCTAAAGCTACTGCTAGGTAAGTTGGCTAAAGCTACTGCTAGGTAAGTTGGTTAAAGCTACTGCTAGGGAAGTTGGTTAAAGCTACTGCTAAGAAACTTGGCTAAAGCTACTGCTAGGGAAGTTGGTTAAAGCTACTGCTAGGTAAGTTGGCTAAAGCTACTGCTAGGGAAGTTGGTTAAAGCTACTGCTAGGGAAGTTGGTTAAAACTACTGCTAGGGAAGTTGGCTAAAGCTACTGCTAGGAAAGTTGGCTACAGCTACTGCAAGGGAAGTTGGTTAAAGCTACTGATAGGTAAATTGGCTAAAGTTACTGCTAGGGAAGTTGGTTAAAGCTACTGCTAAGGAAGTTGGTTAAAGCTACTGCTAGGAAAGTTGGCTAAAGCTACTGCTAAAGGAGTTTGTTTCATGCTAGATGCAATCGTCAGGCCATGATTGCATCTAGCATGAAACAGACTATCACCTCTAAGTGTTGACTTCAATGTTCACTTTTATATTTAAACACACTCTATCTCTGATATTGGGCACTTTATCCCATAAATATAGCACATCTTAAGACAGACTATATTTCTTATATATATATATATATATATATATATATATATATATATATATATATATATGAGTTGAATTAAATATATATTGAAATTATGAAGCTTTAATAAAAGTGAAACATCTTAGATTGATAAACGTTTCCTATTTGTTCTTTATCATATGGAAAACAAATAATACACTTTACTGTCGATTTAGACGTATGCGGATCCCACAAACTCATTTTGTGTTTGTTTGTGTTGTTCCGAGATCTCGGGATACTGAAACAGGAACATTTGCCGATACATTTGTCGTTGTCTTTCTTTTCTTAGCTGGTCAATACGACTGATTTCTTTCCATAACAATTAGCTCGAAATGTGTATAAGACGCATTGACAACTGAGAGTTTACTTTTTAGATTCTCTTTATACCTGAGCCACGGCCGTTCAACACTCCTTTGTCCACTGTCAAGCTGGGTATACATGAGGACCATAAGTATTCTGTCGTCACTCATCTTTGTAACATGACCAGCCCAGCAAAGTCCATCAATGTTGCTAGAAGATCTGCTTTGGACAACCTTTCATCAACGCTATAGCCACAGATCTCACGGGGACAACTTTTTTGGAAGACGTCTAGTTGATTGATACGGGTCCTATATGGAGTCAAAGATTCTGAACCGTATATCAGTGTGATCAAAACTGCTGCTCTATAAACCCGTATTTTGGTGTCCAATTTGATTATTCAAATTCCATAGGCGGTGGTGCAGCTTCCCAAATGAACTTGTAGCTTTGGCAATCCGATTAATTATTTCGTCATCAAGGGATGCATTTGCGGTTATCTTCCTAAATATGTAAATGACTTCACATCTCAAGTTTTTCTCATCATTCTGTATAGGAGTGTTTGGGAACTGATAAACTGGTGGAGGTTCACTAAATTGGTTTTGGATAAGAATATATATATATATATATATATATATATATATATATGGAAAAATAATATATATATATATATATATATATATATATATATATATATATATAAAAGAAAGAACAGTAAGATATATAATCCGGTGTTCTTAACATTACTAAGTTTATAAAAAAAATAAAAATTTACTGAATTAGAGAAATTAAATAGTTATTCTTTGCCATCATTGACAAAAATTTTCCTTAAATAATATTTAAAAATAAAAATAAAATAAAAAAATGGGAGCTGGTAATATACATACTTATATTTGATATGAAAATAATTTTAAATAATTTAAGTAATTCTATTACATTTAATTGTTTTAAATAGAAATATAGTCTATTAGTAATTAAGAGTAAAAATATTTTAAAATTGTAGTTAAATAAAACGTATTCTAACCCAAACACCCCTAGATAGAATCTTTAAGTATATAAGTACGAAAAAAATGCCGAAAAACTTTTTGCCGCTAAAAAACCCCAAAAAGCAGACGACATGCGTTTAACAGATGTCAAAATTTGTTGAAAAATACACCCCTACCCTTCCTAAACTTAACCTCTTTTTCTAACGTAACTCAAAATTGATACAACAATAGTTAATAAAAAAAGAACACGCTACCACCCCTGTCTAAATGATTGGATTTCTCTGTATCCTTGGAAACAGGAAATTATGAATTTATATGTGCGTTTAAAACTTAGTAAATTTAAAAATAAGTTATCCCAAATTCAATAGAAGATGAAACGGAACTAATGCTTTTTATTTAATTATATAATTAAATTTGAAGTTTTTAGCTTCAGATTTTGAAACATTGTTATTACTGTGTAGCGAAAAAACATATTTTAAATCAGTTAATTTATAATATATATATATATATATATGGGATGATTACGACTAGATATCCTTTCCTTTTAGAGTTGATTCGAGCAAGTTAGGTTAATAAGCATATAATCTAGTAGTCAAATGTCCTTCAAATATTAAGCAAAGTATCTTCTGACATCTTTATCGTAAGTGGAGCATAATTAAGTGATGATATGCATTTTAAGAAAATTTAGTCACAGATAATTATTTTAATAAAATATTAGGAGGCAAAATCTTTTACATAAATTTTACAGACAGTAGAGTTTAAATATTTCGAAAAACAAGAACGAGAGAGTACCTCGAAAAAAAAACGAATATCCGTGACCTCAGCTTCGTTTCAATCACGCTTTATTGCTGGAACAAACCACAGTCAGCACGATTCATGACGTTAGTGGAGTTAAAATTGTTTGCAACAACATCCATGTACATTACACCTGTCAAGAAAGATATACTAGTAGTCTTTGCGTACTCAAGCAGAATGCCTCGCAAACAATTAGAGATTTACTACCAATTTAAACAAGGTGTTTACAGGCTATATCAGTAGTTTGATGTGCTCTTCTCCACCAGTTCAAAAGTCTACCTGAAAATATTTGACATGTAACTCGTCTAACAAGACGATACGGCGCCTTCTTTTATCGCTTAATATTATTAAGAATAGGAATCAATATCATTTTGTTAATAATAGTTCCCCTGTTATATATACTTATTGATATAGCACTACTATCTGAGAGAAAATGATCGATAAATTGGACCTGGAGATCAAGATTATCAGGATGTGGTGAATGAAGACTGAGTTTGTACCAGTAGTAATCGGAGTACTGGACCTGGCCAGAAAAGGAATGAAAAATTTTATTAACAGTTTCCCAGATAACTTCAACATACAAGTTGTCCAGAAGATCGCTCTACTAGGAGCATCTCATATACTAAGAAAAGTGCTATCAATTAAATGACAATTCTCCTAGAGGGCCTAAGAACCATAGTTTGGACCCGGCTCTACAGGATACAAAGCAGGAAAATAAGATACACGAATGATAATAATATCTATGTGCTGTACCATAGGTCCTGATTAATTTAAATATAAAGATGAAAGAGACGAGAAATACCTTCATTGGAAGATATGCCAACACTATGATCTTCGTGATGTAACAACCTGGTATCAACACAAACCACCGCCAGGGATATGTAAAAATGTTACAGTGGTCTAGGACATCTTCATACACACCGATAGCAATATGAAGCCAACAGACCAGATTTTATAATCAAATTCATAACGCAGTATATGACATCTATCTCATAGACATGACCATCCTATTTGAAAAAAATATCACAGCAAATGAATTTTACAAACTTGCAAAATATAGCTCCGAAATCTAAAGTGTAAGAAGGTTGTATCTAAACACAATTACCATTCCAATAATAAGATGATTAGTAAGAATGATTAAAAAATAATACTTACATACTCATTAATTCCAGAAAGCATCATAATGTGATATATAAAAGAGAACCGGTCACCTACTCACTAAAATCTCTCAATGTAATTTTCTCAATAACTTTCTGAGAAAACCTTCCTTTACCTGAGGTTTCAGGTTTTTGTAAAGGATTGTATCAAACAGCAAATCAGGACAGTTAGGGAAGATGATGATGATGATGTCAGGTGTCGTATTATCGATACTGCAATTATTCAGTTTCTATACCAAATAAAAGTCAATATTCTGAAAACAGCAACTCAACCGGGAATTGAAAAAACACGAATGTTAAGATCGTGACGATAAGTGGTGTAACTAAAACAAAAAGAAACATTTAGAAAAAAATTGAAACGGCGAAGATGCTGGTGTTGACGGAGGGGGGGATGCAATACTAACACAGAAGAGCGGGAAATTTCCCGGAAGCGCCTTGCAGAAGAATTCAGAGAAGAATTGCAAGTATGAGGGAAATCAGTAACTTTATTAAGGAAAGTGCAGTGGTATTGAAATAAATTTCAATCACTTGATATCAATTTACAGTTACTACTGTTGTGAAAACTCAATAATAATAAAAATAATGATAACAATAATAATAATAATAATAATAATATTATTATTATTTTTGAGATTTCTATTTCAAGGTCCTTGTATTTTGATTGCTTTATGAAGATCTTCAAAGATACATTGCAGTCTGCCGGGACTGCCATATCAATAAGGAAGCACTAACAATGTCTGGGTGGTTAGCTTTGATTGTTCTGTCTGCGTGTACCGTGTAGTCCCATAAAATTGTTACAGGCCCTATCTCCGTAACCGGGTCTGGGTGATGTTCATATCACTTTCAGTTTCCTTCCCGTAGAAGTTACAGATTTTCCAGCGCAGAAAAAAAATGTTCTCACGAGTACAGCCCATACCTTACGAAGGGCTATGTCTATGTAATTTTTTTTTTTTTTTTTTTTTACAGTGGAAAATGTCATGATGCCATTTATAACCTTAGGTCCCTGTGCGGGACCCGGAAAAAATGAGTACACATCAGAAATCAAAGGAAATAAAATAAAGATAATAATAATAATATTGTACTCACGAGTACAGCTCACGCCTTACGAAGGGCTTTATGTATGTAAAATGTGTGTGTGTGTGTGTGTGTGTGTGTGTGTGTGTGTGTGTGTGTGTGTGTATTTTTGATTGGTCAGTGAAAATGTCATGATGCCATTTCTAACCTTATGTCTCTAAGCGGGTACCAGGAAAGAAATGTGTACACATCAGAAATCGAAGGCAATAAAATAAAATATATTTAAATTTATATTTATTAACTTTAAAATATAATTAAGAAAATAATTTAAAAAATTCAATGGAAAAACATGAAAAAAATTCGCAATGGTTAAATAGTAATAATGTTGATATAATTGCGACATATCTTTGGCTTCCATACTTGGTTTGAAGTCTGAAAGAAGGATTTATTGTTGCAATGCAAGACCAAAGCCTAACAAATAGAAACTATGAGTGTAACATTCTAAAAAATTATGTCAGCCCTCTGTTCATGAACATGTGGCTTGCTTCCAGAAACTATTGACTACATCGAGTCATGCTGCACACGCTTTGTCCTAACAGAATACCTTCCATCTCATAACAAAATATACCAATATGTGGCAAGTATAACTTACTACCAAAAGAAATAGTGGGGACGCAAACCAAATTCTGTGGTATATACTGAAAATGTATCTCTGCTGTTGAATTTTCCAGTCCAAACATACAGAACTATAAAAGCCAATAGTCCAGATATAATTGTCAAAAATTTACCGAAAAAAAAAATTGTTCATTGAGGTAACGATAAATCATTGTTGATGCAAATATTTTAGTTATATTGTTAAAAAAAAACTAAATACAGAAGGATGTAGAAATTGAAATTCAGATATGACATATCGAAACTCAGACAATACCAATTGTTATTGGAATACTAGGAACCATAAAAATTTTGAAAACTTTTTCAACTACTTTCTGTATTGAGTTTGGTTGAAATGCAAAATATTTCCCTTATGGTTATTTGTCACATTTCCAGAAAGGTTTTATCAATGGACCTATACTAGTGGAATTTGCACGTACATCCCATATATTCACATGATATCATACAATTAAGAAAAATTATGCTGAAAGTGTCAGCAAGATATTGTACCAATAATAATGATTGGCATTGTATTGGGGTTTCAGGTTGGAAATCTGAGGCAGCTCTTAAAAATGTCAAACTAAAAAAAATAAAAAAAATAACACCACCACCACCACATCACCACCAACAACAACAATTATTTATTATTATTATTATTATTATTATTATTATTATTATTATTATTATTAACAAGTTACTTTTTTACAAAAATGATCAGCGGAAAATGTCATGAGGCCATTTTTGACCTTATGTTTCTGGTTGGGACCCTGAAAGAAATATGTATACAACAACAATCAAATGAAATAATAATAATAATAATAATTTTCACGGAAACCTGGAAATACCTTGGTTAGTGTTCAGGCGCACAATAAAAAGGCTGGGAGTCAGATATCCTAGTTTAGCTAAGATATCTATGAGGAGAGGTGGTTTCTGAACCTTGTATGGCAACCTACAAAGTGTTGGTGTCTGATAAAATACAGGCTTACGGTCAAATCACGCTGAAACACCGGTTCTCGTTTGATCACCGAAGTTAAGCATCGTAGAGCCAGGTCAGTACTTAGATGGGGGACCGCTTGGGAACACCTGGTACTGTAAGCCCCCAAAGTCCAACCCTTACCTCACAGTCGGTGGTGAGGGTGTAAACGGTAGTGTCAGAGCTATACCGCCCGGAACTTCGTTCCTGGTAGGGCCACCCAAGGCGGACAGGTCTGACACACACGCCGGCTAACAAGGGCTTTGGTGAAAATCCAAGGAGCGTCTGCATCAGTAACCGGCGGCTTCTGGTCGTTCCTGTCTCTGCGTCTGTGGGAACCCCGCGGCAAGCAAGAACGTTATCCGAGTAGGCATGGGTACCCTACTTCTGTAATTTATCTCAAGAATCTTCTTCTCATAACAGGAAGAAGCCGGCTCAATCCGCCCAGGGTGAATGCCGCATCAGTACAGTACAGTATAAAATACATTATGAAAGGAATAATCCTATATCAACCAACTCAGTGATGGAAATAATTTATATCCATTGATGCTTATGTAGGAAGTATGAACTTAAAGTCAAACAGAAATTATACCACCAAAATCCAGGGAAGCTGATCGAAAATGACCACATCAAGATATTTTGGTATCTCGACATCCGAACAGATCGTTTTCTTGAGGCTTCCAAACCAGACATCATCGTCGGTGAAAAACGAACAAACAAAAATAACTTATCTTCGTGGCTGTTCCTAGTGACCATAATATGAAGGTAAAAAAAATTGAAAATCTTAAAATGTAAACCAATTTCCGGACTGAGGTTGTGAGAATGTGGAACGATCTGACCAATATTGTCCCAGTTATCGTTAGGGCGTTGGGGTGAATAACACTGAACAAAAAGTTCTACGTTAAGAAAATCGCAATAAAGCTTAGTATTCAGAAATCTGTATTGCTTGGCTCTGCTAAGTATTCTGTGAAAGGAGCTACATATACAACTTTATGGGGAACACCCATAATGCAGTAACTTCAGTTGAAAACGAAAAATCGTGCAGGTGAAAAGATAATGGTAATAGTAGTAGTAAAACGCTGAAGTATTACGAAAAACTGAAATTAGTTCTTCTCGTTTTAAACAAAACTATCAAGCACACATCATTTTTATGTCGCCTACATACAGAGCATAGGATCTCCACAACTTCCTATCTCTATTAGCTTTAAGTAACATTTGTGTATAGTATCTCACCTATTCTTGCTCTACTATCCATTTACACAAATTCATTATTTACTCGGTGTTTTTCTCTACTCTCCAATAGGTCCTGTGAGTATTAAATTTTCCAAGTCTTTCTCTTATCTGCATAAGTTTTCTTCTAATTTTTCTTTAAAACCTCCTCATTGTTCAAATGTTTCTGTTGACATATTCAACGAACACTAGTCGTGCGAATATTCAGTAAGTACGTAACATTTATATAGAATAATTAGTGTTAGAATAATGTTAGAAACTTCCAGGCATTTGATCTCCAGTGACGAAGAATTACTGGCGTGAAAAAGAAAATCAATAAATAAATAGTTTAATCACAAAAAGAACAAATTAATTATGTCCACATTGAGGGAAGGTGCTGGTTAAAATAGTTAGTCTCGTTGACTATTGAGTAATAAACTTGATCTTTATATTCCTATATTAGTGTGCCTTGTGTCAAACTAAGATAGCTTTAGTACATGTTAATGATACAGAATTTGCCATTTACTCTCTTAACTAAACTAATAACAATAATACAGTGAGAATTCGGTGTCTTCAAAATCTGTGTTTATTCGTACAGAGTGCTAACATTTTCTAATGATGTTCTCTGTATAAAGCATGGACCTGGTGATAGATAAAACGCCTATCTCCAAGGATACATGTTCAAAGGTTTTATTTTATGGACTTAACATCCAGTTGTAGTACTTAGTGATATTCTGCACTTTCGCTTCTTTCAATCAACTCTTTGCACGCGTTATCATACTCACCAATTACACCTGCATCATTTCAACCTAAGTAGTTCGTGGTTGCTTCATTGCCAGATTTTTATCAGTAACTGCTTTTTTTCTTTAATATTTTTCTTTATCCTATTCACTCTTATGACGCCGCCTCTGCTGCTGAAGAATAATTCTAACAGATCGCAAAGCAAAACAAGAAGCTTTCTTTTGTAGAATTCATTACAATTACTGAATAAGGATTCAGTAATTTCTGCTGACTTTAAGTCACGCGTTCTTTATCGTTCTTTCTCATTTTCCTGTGTCAGGTGTCTTCAGGGCGTGGGCAATCATGACCCTTCACAGCTTCTTGAAATTTGTTGTTTCAGTATTGCATCTTTTATAACCATTTTTTTCACTTCGAGGTATTTGTTCAAATTTTCTCAAATTTATCAAGTCGTTTACTCACGGATTCCCAATACTTTTTTCTATTCGATGTTTTCATTGAATATTAAATTCTCCAAGATATCTTTACTCATTATGTGTCCTTAGACTTTTTATTTATCCTTTTATTTTTTTTTATCGGCAGTTTTATTATCCTTAAAGCTTATTCGGTTGTAATATGCTCATTCTATGCTTCTCGATATTCGCTGGTAGAACTACATTACAGTTGCTTCACGTTCCTTCTTCATCTCTGAGGAAATTATCCAAATTTCATAGCCATATAAAAAATGCAATATTATATAACAAACTGACACTCTTTTCTTTTCTCTAAGGATATTTTTGTTCCCTTAATCGATATATTTTTGAAAAGTATCTTTTTTATACGTCTTCTTATTTCTGTGATAGTCTTTCAATTGTCTTTTATTATACAGCCTAGATAGCTTTACTGCCTTGTTTGGTTGCCCCAAGAAAGGCAGTATAGTTTAAAAAATACTATATTTTGATACCTGCTTAATTGTGATGTCCTGTAAACGTAACCCCCATCTCAAATTGATTTTTTTTCTTAAGAGCCATTCACTCCGTATTCACGCAATATAGTAGATGTTGTGGTGTCCTCCCTCTAAAGAGTCTATGTTGGACTCTTCCGCCTACTATAATATTAGTAGGAGAGAAGGCCTTGGGGAACAGTCGAATAGATTGTTATACCAAGGTTGTGACTTTTCGCAGCTGCTGTCGAAATCTCTGCCTTTGGATAGAGAGGAACCCGGACGAGGCTGTGCCGAAGGGCAGAGTTTTGTCCTGGGAGGTAGACAGTCCCTGAACCCGTTTATGCGGGTTTTAAGGGAATATTTTTGGCGAAGCCTCGGAGAACCCATCGTAAACTCGGTCTTGTGCCACATATATACCTCGTGGGGAGGGCGGGGCTGTTAAATATTAACAGTCGAATAGATGTGTTCCAGCTGTGCTGGTCAATCTCTCTGCCCCCGAGCAGAGAGGATCCCCAGACGAGGCTATGTCAAAGGGCAGAGTCTCGTCTCGGGATTCAGCTACCCGACCCCGTTTTATACGGGGTCTATGGGGAATTTTTGGCCGAGCCTACGGGCTCAGATTGCCCCACATTAAGCTCGGCCTTGTGCCACATCCTACATCGTGGGGAGGCTGGTAAATATAACAGTCGTATAGATTGAACGCTGGGTCAACCGACACACACTCAATAGTCGTATAATACTCTTCTGTTGTACTTACTGTTTAATATATGATATATCTGCAACACTTGTTTTATTATTTCTTTAACCATTTATTGGTCGCAACAGTAGATAAGTAAATTGAGTTGAGAATAGGCTGTACAGGAGATAATTTAATTCAACACCGCCGATTACTATAAATTAAAATAGTGATGTTCTTAAAATGAAACTACATCACTTGCGGAATTTCGACAACAATAGCAACTAAAATAGGCATTACATGTAACTCGATGATGAAAATAATGACGTCCCACATCAATTCAAACAAAAGGTTAGAAAGGAAACCTCTATCAATACCGGAAAGAGCGATAACATCTACTTGACGTGAGAAACACATTTTTCTGCAAAGATTTTAAGAGAAAGATTTTATGAATTTTACCGAAATTTTACATTTCATGAAATATATCATTTGTCAAATTCGAATTTCACTGAAGAAAACTTAAGTTTTTTGCTGCTGTTTATTGCAGGAATTTTGATTTGTAATACTATCTTTGCTAACAATAGGTTTTACTATTTCTATTAAACCTTAGTCTGGTACAAGATCAAATGTATTAAGCATCTAATAAGGACTGACCTAACGACACCTGCATGGCAAACTGTTTTACTATAAAAATTAACCTTCGTTTTTTGTTTATCAAATTTATAGGAATTATTATTCCTTATTTTATAGATGAAAAAATCAAATTAAATAGTCGTTACATCAATTTGCTTATTACTATCTATTCTTCAGTTATCTTCAATGTTTTGCTTGTATCATAAGCAAACTTTGCCCAAATCCTTTTTAATATATGGTAATCCGTTAATATTTGTTCATCTGTGTCCAGTTTTGTTTGTTTCTAATCAACCATTCTAGCAGTGTATCTAATAACTAGTGCCGCTTAGATTTTGATTGCACTTAAAAGGAGACGTATTCATTTATCATGATAATGGGAATATTAGCTGTTTCCCTATAAGGAAACATTTAGCATTCATAACTGAACAGCTAGTACTGATCTCGGTTGAAATTTGTTAAAAAATTTTTTCAGGAGTTTTATTTCAAAGTTTTATTGGGATAAAATAGACTTTTCAAGTGCAGTAACTGTTATCGCTCTTTCGAGAATTGATGTAAGATTCCTTCTTAACCGTTTATTTGAAGTAGTGTGGAATGTCAAAATCTTATTGATGTCATTATTTTCACTTCGAGATACATGTGCTACCCATTTTAGCCGTTTGTGCTGTTGATACTTATGCGGTTTTTATTATTTAGTATAGTATTTTGCAAATCTGTAGCGTCAGTACACAGTGTTCAAAGAAGTATGATCTTTGCACAAACCATCAGAGCCCATTCGCTCAAAGCCATTTTTAACCATTAATCTTAGAAAACGGTTGTATACAGCTGACAGTTTAGATATTTCTAAACGTGTTTGGCGCCATACATGACACCTATATGAAAGTCTCGGTCTGATGAGGATATTTGCGAACATGACTCGAATGATCTTTACAATGTCATTGATTTTCTATTTATTTACAGAGCACTTGCATCAGTCTTCATTTGGAAATCTCTGATGGCTTCATCCAATAAGGTACCAATAACTTTGATTCTTCCTTGAACCTCTTTATAACTGACTGTTAACTTTCTAATCTCAAAGACTTTTAGGAGAATATAGATTTATAAAAATAATTTTTGTTTTTACTTTTTCCTTGAATGGTTCAAGTTAGAAAACCGTGTTCTGTGATTAAATTTCATGTCATCAGGTTTGTGGAAATTATTTATTGATACAATCGGCTGATTTAATATGATACTTCCACATGGATTTGGTAGTCGTAATAATTTAAGATGTAATAATTTACATTAAAAAAAGTTTTGAGTCTGTCTATATTTCTGAGATGAGGTATTATGTACATTATTTACATATTTCGGACTATTGTCCTCATCTTTGTCGCCATATTTATTACAACGTTTCGACCGTTGTACGCTTCGGCCTTCTTCCTCAAGGACACATGGCACAGTGGATAAAGGCGTTGGTTAGATCAAGTGGCATGACCCAAAGAGTGTAAGTTCAATACCGGTTAAGGCAGTGGAGAACTTGGAGAGGTGAACTAACAGGAGATAACTAATAACTGACATCCATCAAACAAGGCACGTGGAACTAGAACAGTCTACCCCAGTGAGCGAAATAAAGGGTTCAGTTCGACATTCCTGAAGAAGGCCGGAGCGTACAACGGCCGAAACGTTGTGATAAATATGGCAACAAAGATGAGGCCAATAGTCCGAATAATGTAAATAATGTACATAATATCTAAGCTCAGAAATATAGACAGATACTGAAAGGCCGAAACGTTGTAATAAATATGGCGACAAAGATGAGGACAATAGTCCGAATAATGTAAATAATATACATAATATCTCAGCTCAGAAATATAGACAGATACTGAAAGGCCGAAACGTTGTAATAAATATGGCAACAAAGATGAGGACAATAGTCCGAATAATGTAAATAATGTACATAATACCTCATCTCAGAAATATAGACAGATACTGAAAGGCCGAAACGTTGTAATAAATATGGCAACAAAGATGAAGACAATCGTCCGAATAATGTAAATAGTGTGCATAATACCTCATCTCAGAAATATAGACAGATACTGAAGGGCCGAAACGTTGTAATAAATATGACGACAAAAATGAGGACAATCGTCCGAATAATGTAAATAGTGTACATAATACCTCATTTCAGAAATATAGACAGATACTGAAAGGCCGAAACGTTGTAATAAATATGACGACAAAGATGAGGACAATAGTCCGAATAATGTAAATAATGTAAAAAAGTTTTATTGGGATAAAAAAAATGAGTCTTTCTTTCAAGTAAAATATCTTAAGAAACTTTCAACCTTCCCGTGCTTTGTAAAACACGAGAAAGGATTGTTAGCTGCTAAAATAGGGATTTTATATGCATGATGTATGTAAAGAATTTACTTTCTGTATTGAAAAATACTACAAATAATGTAATCAGAGTTAATGTGTGTTTGCATTGAACGTAAGATGTATTTCTGAAAAGTGACATCTTCCCGTGTCATGACAAACCTTTACCTCTTGCTCACTTTTGGCCATTGTGCGCCATATATGCTCAAAACATTCTCAAACAATGTTGCTGCTATTCCTATAAGGGGAGACAATATACTGTTCAATCAGGTTAATATCATCTCAGTATGTTCTTCAAGATTTCCCACAATATTTATGGTCGACATGATCATCAGTCGCCGGATAAACAGGTTCTCCTACTACGATGGAGTGAGTGGCTAGGTACCCAACAGGATTAAAAGCAAGAACTCCCGAAGGGTGCGTCAACCTTCTTGTAGAGCAAAACAATAAAACACCTAGCATAATGAGGTAGATTGGACACTATACCTGCCTATGCGCCTAGTCCAATGATGACAGGTGAAAGGCTTTTTAGGCCGAAGTCAACGACCAAGATGGAGTATACACCATTGGATTCAATGACCAATGCGTCCGTGACAAGTGCGAGAGTATTGACTGTGGTTTGACTTAGAGAATGGATTAGCCCAAAACTTGTAACGAATGAATGAATACAGAGATGAACTGTTTAGGCTTTTACTTGCGCATCGACCTTGCAAACACCGCAGTTTATATGACTGATAAAGATGACGATTGCCAGTAATGGGTATAATGGTATAGCCTTTTCAGCTCGTCTACCCACAATTCTTGCTTCATTGCATCAACATCTGCAAGAAGCTTGGAATAATGAATCGCAGGAAGAAATTTACCGTCTTTAATAGTAGACATACTAGAATATAAGAATGCCGAAGGGAATATAACTGTATTAATATGGAATAGGAACTAATGCGACGTTCTTTATTTAGGAATCTGTATACGTATTTGTTTGCATATACAATAATTAGTTGTAATCAAGCTAAAGTAACTGTATATTTAATCTTGAGTAAATTGAAAATTATTCACCGAGTTGCAATTTTATTTTCCGTTAGGATGTATAATATACAGTAATAGTAATAACAACTGTAGCT
This sequence comes from Acanthosepion pharaonis, assembly GCA_903632075.3. Lineage (NCBI taxonomy): Eukaryota > Metazoa > Mollusca > Cephalopoda > Sepiida > Sepiidae > Acanthosepion > Acanthosepion pharaonis. The sequence goes on along the minus strand of CAHIKZ030004749.1, from coordinate 844,239 downwards.
GTAAATATATACAAATTTAACTGTCCAATGTAGAAATTGAGAACAAAGTAATAAACTTAGTTAATAATTGTGGGAGGTAACACAACAACTCAACTGGTAATAGCAGGTAGGACCCCCCCCCTCCGGTGTCGCACGTCCAACCTTCTCACGAGCCAAAAGCCCTCTGATCCGAAACAGCAAAACGCGCCTGCTTTATACAGCCGAGGACCGACCACGATTTGCATGCGAATGACGAGACAACGAGATTTCGCGTTAACTAACCGAGACCGCCCGGCATAAAATATGGGCGCCGCCATTTTGGTTCCTTTTACCGCTAGAGAACTGGAGTTTGCACACCGCACAGATTCGCAGGCGTTTCCGAGGTAGGCCATTTTCACAATTTTCCCCACAATAATATAAAAATAACATTATATACAGTTTGAAATAATAAAATACCTTGTCTACAGAACGCCGTTAGGCTTTATTTTCTACAACTTATTCATATACAATATACTTGTTGCCATAAATTACTTCTCTTGTGTGTTGTCATTATTCTTTGATAAGTATTACTTTAATTGTCACAATTACAAATTTCTCTTTCTGGGGAAATCAGCATAAATTACTCACCCGCAAGAAATTGAGAAGAAAGAACGAAAAAGAAGGAAAGAAAAAATACAGAAAGAAAGAAAGACAGAAAAAATAAATTAAAAAAAGAAAGAAAAAAATAAATAAACGAAGAAAGAAAGAAAAAAATAAAGGTAAGAAAAAAATAAAGACAGAAAGAAAGAAAGAATAAAGAAATGAAAATGAGTTTTTTCTCATAATAATTGTCGCATTTAAAACTCTCCTGAAAACACAGTTTCGAGAAATTTGATATTCGTGTTATTTTTGAAACTATCCAGATCCCTGCCTTACTGAGCGCAGCGAGGATAATAAAGAAAATGTCAAAGATTTGATGTCACTTAATCCCTAGTAACAAATCGTGACGTCTGCAAACGCAATAAAAATTCTAATTCTTATCTTCTTCCGCATGGGTTTTAGCTGATGATCTTGCATTATGGGTATTCTCTATCAAGCTGAGATCTTTTACAGAATATTTGCAATACCAAGCAACGCAGACTTCTGAAGCTATGGGATACTAAGCTTTATTCCAATTTACTTCATGTAGACTTTTAGGTCCAATAGTATATCACACCACAGTGATAAATGAGACAATAATGGCATGAATGCCCTCCATTCTGGTAACTTCAATTATTATTAATATTTGCAAACGGGTATCAATTAATGGGATTAAATGACAGCAAGTTTCCTATATTCTAGTTAATTTTAGTAATCCTTTTATTTTCCTACATTTTATTCTTCCGTAAATTTCCAAATCTTTCAATCTGTCAAACACTTCAGGACTAAGCTCCAGCGATTACTTATACAATTATCACCAAATCCTTATCCATCTCCCAGCAAGATTTACACATTTTCTATTTTTCTCTTTTTAGCTTTATTTCGAATTTATTTTGTGGCTTCATGAAACAGAAACATCCACTATTTTTTATATTTTTTCATCGTCTTAACGACGATCTAGTAATTTTGGCTTGAATTGAGTGATTATTTGAATTTCAAAATCATTTTTTTTAATTTCTTAGATTCTGTTTTAGATAGTCTTTTAGACTGTAATCAGTTTTTGAACAGTTCGCAGCAGATCACCATTCCCAACCTGCCATATGTATTTGAGCAACTCTTGTATTTCTTCTCACCCGCCTTGCCTACCATATGGACTGACAATATATGATTAAATATAGGTTATATTTTTGTCTTACTAATTTTAGCTTTATATGTTTTGTTTTATAGAGTTTAACTGAGTCAGTGTTAATAAGAATCCACTTTCTCTTTCCAAATATCTCGCAAACGATATCTTACGCACAATCATGCCCATGTCTTTTTGCTTGGAAATTTGTTTTTCTGTGCAATTATGTTTTTACCATTTTTGGTTCCTTACATCATATTATTTTATTCTAGATATGTCCTCCTGACTGTTTCTAGTATTGCTATTTTTATTATTTATCTTTTGTACTAATCTTTTCCCTTGATTACACAGCTGATACAATCGTTACTTTTTCCTTTCCAAATAGTTTGCCTACTTTAGTAAGTGTGTGAAATGCTTCCTGTATTGACATTAACAATATTTTGTTTTCTTATTTCTCAGTCTATATTACCAATTTAGGAGTGATCTCGAATATCTCCTAACAGAGAGTCCCCATGTATTTATTCTTTTGATAGTGTATTCTTTAGCATTCTTTATTGACGTTTTACTTCGTTTCATTCGGCTTAATTTAACCCTCTCCCAATGTTCTAGGATACTTGTAGCCTCGGATTTTCATCAAGTACCTTCCCGATGTCATGAGTTCTCAACTCAGTATATATACGAATGATACAACTATTTACTCCTGTCTTAATAGAAAGTCTGATCATTTCGATAAGGTTAAACTGAAAGCTGATCTCAAAAGTGACTTACAATCTGATGTTAAATGAGGCAAGGAATGTCTTGTTTCATTTTAGCGTCTCGAAAACTACTCTTTAAATTGTCTGAGAGAAGCCTTGTTTATCTTTCATCAACGTGGTTGATGCTAACCTCGAGGAGAATGACACATTGTTCCTTCTCGAGCTAACGTTTTCAGCTGATATGAAGTGGAAAGATTATATTGAATCAATTACTAGGTCTTCTGCTAGGAAATGTTATTCATTGTGTTGTGCTAGACATTTTTTTCTCGCCAGAATATCTCTTACATAAGTTTACCATTCATCCATACATTAGACATTCTGGTCTGGTGTCCCTAAGATGTATTTAGAGATTCTTGATAAAATACAAAGAAGAGTCTGCAATGTTATTGGTCCCGACCTGGCATCACAGCTTCAGTTTTCTTCCTGATCAACGTAATATGGCTTCTCTTTGCCTTTTCTTTAAATATATTCATGGCCAATGAACTTTCCTCTCTGGCACCTAAACTTTATGTAATTTAAGCGCAACTCGAGATTGGCGGTAAAATCTAATCTTTTTGCAGATTAAATGGCTAAATATAACCTTTAGCTCTATTCACACAGTTTCTTCTATTTTCAGTCAACTTTGATATTCAAAAATTTAAATGCAATGTCTATCGTTTTTCTCTCTCTTCTTAATTACTGTTTCTTTTATTGTCATTTTTCCTTTATAATGTTTTATTTTTCTCATATTCCCTCACACTTACTAACCCCTTGTAGCTTAGTAGCTTTACTGAATTGCTTGAGGCGAAATTATTAAAAAGTTCGCTTTCCTATTTAGTATCCGGATAATATCCTTCTTATGAAATTCAATTCATTCTGTTCTTTGTTACCATTGTGTATTTCATAAAACCTCAAAGAAACTTGCCGTCAAAAGCAGAGAAAACGAAATACATATTTTTGTGTTAATTTACTTTAAGACTTTTATATTCTTAACCATATAAAAAAATGTTATTTTAGTAATGAGTGCAAAATAACTTATCCGGTTTTATTCGATGGAGTCATAAATAATTTGCATATAGAGGACAATTTGTAATGTTGAATGTATCAACATAACTATTACGAGGCAGTTAAGAATAAATTTGAAGCACACTCTGTCAGTTTAGTGTTATACGTCATATAAGCTGGGGCGATCATTTCGATTTTCCCGCAGTAGGTTACCATTTCTTTCACTGGTAGACTGGTTGCCGTAAAAGGCTATGAGACCCAGTTTCTCCTGCTATTCAACTGTTATAGTGGAACACACCTATTCTATAGTTAATAGACTCTCCCACCTATAATAAGTAGGAGTAGTAAGAGTAACGAGTGAAGTCGCGAAGTCGCTCAGTGAGTTGGTCAGCCAGTCGATGCCGGACGACCGTTAGTCGGATACTAAAGTATCAGCCACCACAACTAGATTTCTCTGCGTCATTACCTATTATATCAAGTTCCTAACGTTTTGTACGTCGAACCTATTTTAGGACCGACTTAGTACAAAGCCTCCACTGTGAAATCACTCCATAACATCAATCTGGGACGAGAAGGAGTGATAGATTCATACCTTTTTCAAGGTTATTTGCGCGCAAGTGAACGTAACAAACTCGATTGTAATTAGAACTCGGTTCTACGATTTCCCATTCCGAGCCGTTATCCAAAACATCATCCCCATCAATGCACTACTTTTTAAATTGTTTGTTTGTTTTTTTTCTAACAGCATATCAACTATTTATGGATCATTTAATGTCGAAATTTAATTCTTCTTTGAAGCTGTGAAGTAATAAAAATACGATATACGTTATTCTGATTTCACAACTGAATACATTGTAAATGATACTCAGCTTTTGTACATATTCATATGTGTGAGAAGATAATTACTAGAAGCAGTAATATTTTTGTAGTTTTGTTGACGTTATATTCTGGAATATAGTTTGATTTATTTAAATAATTGTAGGATATTATATGAATTAATGTCAACGAAAGATTTATTTCATGTTTATTGATCTATTGTTAGTAATTTTACTATGAATATGTATTTTTGGTAACTTTTATGTAAAAATGCATTGCTGGTATTTTTACTATAAATATGTAGTTTTATACTTTCATAGGGTTTTGTTTTTATTTGCGGTGGGGTAGATATTTTTTTAATGATGGGACTCTAAAAGGTGCTACCACAACCAAATTTATATCGAATTCCTCTTAACTTTCATCGTTAGTGCAATGAGAGAGGTATTTTTAAAAACTTTAGAAGGAACTGGAAACCTATTCCTAAACAGGAAGCAAGGGATAAACATCTACTCCTGTTCGTGAAACATGATTAAGAAATGAAAATCAAACAACACAAAAGTTTCATATTTGTTTTGGTTTTTATCTTATCATCCTGCCCAATTCCTATATTTTCAGAAGCCCGACATTAATATTGTGCAGTGTAGTATGGGCTAACTGCAACAGAAAAGAATAGATAAAACACTCTGGTAGCAGGTAGAAAGCACTAGAACGTGTACTCTGACCATTTTCAGAATTTTGTCATTTTTACGGTTAATTTACTAATAATGTATTGAGATCAAAAATTAAAAAAAAAGGTACATATCCTAAAACTATTTTGTCGCCAGCATCTATGAAAAAGTTAGTGTAAATTCAAATAAACTTACCGAGCAAAAAATGATGCTGCAGCCGAATGCTGTGACATAGGACTGGTAGCCACACTGACTGTACCCGTCCGAGATGGACTACCGTTGTAAGCAGAAGATGAGGGAGAGGATATTCGGGAATGACCTGATGCCCCACTTCGGGTATCGACGTTTACATTGCCGGTTTGAATCATGACTGGATCGGTGTAATTGAGAAAACGCTCTCCAACTGGTCCACTCGGCCCTACCGGTAAAGGCCGATTCATCTATAATAATAATAATAATAATAATAATAATAATAATAATAATGAGATGATGATGACCACAAAAACAATAATTGCAATAATAATGATGATAGAAATACATACGTAAAACTAAGACATAATAATTCAAAAACCATATATATATGCATATGCTTAACCATTAAAGGCTTTAATGGAAAATGATGGTAATAATGGCATCAAACAAAACGGAATAATGTGTCTTTTTTATTTAAACATGATAATACGCTTGAATATAAAGGTCTGTGCAAAGGATCTTAACATCAACACTAAGACGTAGCTTTGTACCAAATCTATGTTACATTTTATAACAATAACACTGTTGCATCTATTGTTTCACTTTCACTTTCACATTTCACTCTAAATTGTATATCTTTTGATTCCATGCATTTAAAAAAATAACATTTCGAGATACGCACACAGACTCCAGGATATTCATTGTACATTAGTATATATAGTTTTCCCCCAAAATATATGTCGCTTGTTTTTTGTTGGTTACATATACACTACCAGTCAAAAGTATTTGACAACCCTCAAAAATTTTTATTTCTCATTCCAGAAGTGTTATTTTCTTTGAAACAAGTTAAGCACCACAATGGTTTTATTTATTATACTAAATACAAATCTTCCTGAGCCACATTAAACACAAATTAAACCAAAAAAAATTCTTAAAACTTTGATTCATCAAAATGATCCCTTTTGGCCGCTATCACTGCTTCACAAATTCTCGGCATTCTTTGGACCAAAGACTGGAGGTAGACTTAAGATAGTTATTCCCAGCTTTCCTGCAAGAGTTACCAGAAGTGAGCGGACTTGTGGACTGTTTGGCTCTGACTTTTCGGCCAAGTTCATCCGACACCAGTTCAATGTGATTTATGTCTGCAGATTGCGCCGGCCAAGACATCAGTTGACGGACGTGCTGTTTCTCTTTGCTATTAATGTACCACTGACAGAGCTTGGTAGTATGCTTTGGGTCATTATCTTGCTTGAATACAGATCCTTGACCCACAGGCTGCGTTTCAGATGGAATCGTGTGATGTTGCAGTATGCTGTGATAGCCGGTCTGATTCAATTTGTTCTTTACCTATTGCACAAAAGCACCTCACGCCGTAACAGAGCCTCCTCCATGCTTTACAGTTGGTGTGATACAGGAGGTTGAAGCTCTTTCATTAAATGTTCACCGCACATCGACCCTCCTATTTGACCCAAAGATTTTAAACTTTGATTCATCAGTCCAAAGGACTTTATTCCACTGTTCTATTGTCCAGTCTTTGTGCACCTTGGCCCACTAGAGCCTTTTGACATTGTTTTGATTCCTCAACAGTGGTTTCTTGACAGCATTTCTGCCATATAGGTCATCTTCACAGAGTTTTCTCCTCACAGTGGATGTTGACACATTTTTTTCATGACATTGGTTCAGTTATGCAATGATGTCAGTAGCAGTCAACCTTCTATCACGCAAGCTAGTGACTCTGATGAAATTGTTCTCTGCTCTTGTTGTTGCTTTTGGTCTACCAGCACTACTTTTGATTTTGTTTTGTCCCATTTCCTGATGTCTCCTAACAGTATAATTGTTGTGGTAGGATCCACCTAATTTGCATAGTGGAGTACCGACCATATAAATATGGTTGGTACCGGGAAGAGAGGAGGGGAATCAAGAGATTCAATCCAGAGACTCTGCCCGACAGCGACTAAGTCAACACATTCTCCAGGAACGGTCTTCCCAGGAATATACAAAAGACTATATGTAAATATTGTGTACACTTTCTTGTTTCAATACATTTTGTTCTGAGTACATTTTGTGTTGCATTATTATTCCATGCATTAGTCAAGTTTCAACAATAATTCACTGTAGTTCTGGGAATTTAAAAAAAAAAATTCTCTGCTTTAATATCCTTTTTTCTTAAGTAATGACCTCTTGTCTTTGTTTAAGTCTAAGTTCACATGTTTGGACACTTTGTTGAGAAAAAAAGTTGCAAAAATCTAGGTTTAATTTAAAAGTTGCAAAATCTAGGTTTTAATTTAATCAAAATAAGCGTAACAGGTTTCACTACTGGGGAAGGTACATCGATAGCATAGGTAAAACAGGTAGTATCTAGCAAGTAGTAATTCACTACAATATAGTCTAATGTGATTTCAAGTTGGGGTCTAATGTAACTTTTGGAAAACGTTTTATTCATGTCCAGTACTAAAGAAAAAAAACGCCTTCAAATCAATTTTTCAAAAAATATCTGGTTATAGTAATGTCAAAGTTACTGAGGGTGACTTGTATTTAGTATAATAAATTAAGCCATTGTAGTGCTTAACTTTTCATTCAAAAAATTTCTTTTAGAATGAGAAATTAAATTTTTTTAGGGTGGCCAAATACTTTGACTGCATATAGTGGCATGTCGCCTTTTAAAATTATTAATTGTGAATTAGATTTTGTGAGGATATGATACTTAAAAAAACACGACACACGGAGATGCGTGTAAAATGACATTCGAGATTTACTAAAGGAAACACAATAGATACACAACACTATAAACATACACACATAGTGAACGAAACAAATGAGGGTGTAACTTGAACTCATATCAACTGTACCACTTTCCGTGCCCATAAACGTTATGTCTCCTCCACATATTAAGAACAACAAAAAGGACGATAATATGAAGAGTTCCCTGAAAGTTCAGTGAAATCAACCATGAAAATGTTACTTAACCACATAGTTTTCATAGTCTTCTTCGAAGTAATCTAGGAGGATTTACATAGATTCTTTATCAGTTTTTAAAACATTCAAAATAGTTGAAATTCCTAGCAAACATTATGAAGAAAGAAGGCTTGGAAAATTCAACACTCATATAGTATACTGAAGGAAATGAGGGAAAGAGAGAAACAGCAATTAACATATTCAATGAAATTTGGCGATTGGATGACAAACAGATGCAAAAAGAAATAGAAATTATTTAATTGTGTTTAGAGCAATAAGAGACAAGAAGGCCTAATGAGTTATGATCACCAACATCACGAAAAGATACAGCATATAAAAGAAGATTTTATGTAAGAATTCTTCGAAGGGATTTGTGTCATGCTGAGCAGGCTCCTTAATTTTACTGGCTTATTAATGCTCCGTTTTTGAAATATAAACAGGTGATTAGATCAGAAATGAAGAATGATACCCGAATTTTGAAGTACAAAGTTGTTGAAAAGAGTCTGGCGTGATATTATGGTAGATATTCTAGTCCTTTTTCAAGAATTCCTCAGGATTGTTTTGTATACACTTGTTAGAGTTTTTTAACACCCACAGTAAACATCTGTGTTTAGAGAGTGAATTAAGTTGAAATCCCCACCGATAATATGATGCCAATGATAATTATGTCAATCAATTAGATGTCAATAAGAAAAACGGTCAACATTGACAATGTAGGTGATAACGTGATATGTTTTTTGGAACGTCTACTCCTTCATCCTAAAATCATAAACTTTGCTTGCTGGTTATGACCTTCGCGATGAAATTGGTATCATTTATGACTAGTCTGTCTATATCTCTGAGATGATGTATTATGATTACTTATATTATTTACATTATTCGGACTTTTATTCTCATCTTCATTGCCATATTCATAACGTTTTGACCGTTGTACGCTCCGGCCTTCTTTAGGTGATTAGAATTTCGAACCAAAGCATTTCGGTGGACGAAATAAAGGGTTCGGTTTGAAATTCCAATCACCTGAAGAAGGCCGGAGCGTACAACGGGGGAAACGTTGTGAATATGGCAATGAAGATGAGAATAACAGTTCAAATAATGTAAGAAATCTATGATTAGATTTCTGGTTTTTCTGCAGACAGTAACGCCATGATTCTTGATGTGTTTCGTGTTCAATATGCCAATATATATATATATATATATATATATATATATATATATGTGTGTGTGTGTGTGTGTGTGTGTGTGTGTGTGTGTGTGTGTGTGTGAAAATATATAGAAAATAGGAAGGAACTGGTTAGGTAAATAATCCAAAGTCCATTAGTATTTTAGTTATTATTTTTTTAAAATTGTGCTCGATACAAAAGTAGAGCATAAATATAATTATTTATTTAAAAATATGATTCCAAATCGCGACATAAGAAGTCCCATGTTTCAAAACAAGAGCCGAAAACTTCAATATAATTATTTAAATTATTTAAATTAAATTGAGTTAAAATAAGCACTGTTCCATCTTGAAGCGAAATTTTTTGGGAATAACGTGTTTCTGAAATTTACGTGTTTTAAAAATTGAAATCAAAATTTCCATGGTAACAGCTAGGGCGAATTGTTTAAGTTGGGTAGGCGGGTGTTGGGTGGTAATAATAAGTATCAGTATAGAGTTACTTTCGTAGATGTCAAGTCAGTGAAAGGTGGGGGTGTCTAAATTTGAAACGGAAGATGTATTAACCCTCGTCTAGTTTGCATGTCTATGGAGATTTATTTATTTTATTTTTTTATGAAAGGGATTTGTGCATAAAAAAAAAAAAACGACTTCATAAAGGGTTATCTTTTGTTAGGGTATTTAAACTATTTATTTCGGCTATGGATTATGAAGGGTGTTATATTGTATGCATGTTTTTAGTTAATTATTAAAACCATGAATCTGATGAGTGGGCTATGGATTAAACAAGTTATTATATTGTATGCTAGTTTTTAGCTAATAGTTCAAACCAGAAATCTGATGATGCCTACAAAAAACCGTTAACTCGTGTCTATTGTTTAATAGATTATTATTATTTAGGGTATTTAAACTATTTATTTCGGCTATGGATTATGAAGGGTGTTATATTGTATGCATGTTTTTAGTTAATTATTCAAACCGTGAATCTGTTATTATATTGTATGCTAGTTTTTAGCTAATAGTTCAAACCAGAAATCTGATGATGCCTACAAAAAACCGTTAACTCGTGTCTATTGTTTAATAGATTATTATTATTTAGAAGCTTAATTATGTGCAATTTCTCATATATATATATATATATATATATATATATATATATATATGTATGATTTTTTTCTGTATAGAAACTCAATAGTGCTAATATCAAGGATAGTTTGCCATACAATCTGGATAGAAAATTTCTTGTACTTTTGCGAGATTTTCAAAGTTACGCCTTTTGACGTCCGTTTAAACGCTCATCCTTGTTGGCAGACGTTCGTCTGGTCTTGAAGTGTTAGGCCGACTACCAAAAAAAAAACACGTTTTTAGTACTTTATCAAAGTAGTAGCAGCAAAACCTTATGTAAACAACCGATGATTTTCTGCGAGAGCTTTTTATCCACTTCTTTTTTTCCCTTATTTTTAATGTTAAAATAACATCTGATGCAAATTCTCTTATGTTTTTTTTTTAAATCATTTCACCTCAAGCAAAGCGATAATGCTACTAATACACAATGGTTTACTGTGTGTAAAAGAGAACGAGAAGAATTTAGGGATGAGAAAGTATAATAAAATAACAGAATTAAGGAAGACAGAAGACAGCGTTTGACGTTGAATTTAAATCTTTGAAGACTAGGGGACAGGGAAGTCTGAAACCAGAAGAGAGTTCCACAGGCGAGAAGTGCAAGAAAAGAAAACTATTAGAATAGAACTTACGGTTGCATCTAGTTATTTCAACAGAGAAACTTTCAGACCTATTTTCCAATCTAGTAGTACGCTTTATTTCAGGCAGTTGAGGCACCAAGCAAAAATCAACAAAACAAAAACAAAACTTTGCAATAGAGCTCGTAACCTTCGAACGCGATTTCTCTGTTTTGGATTCGCACATTGGCTCATAAAATATACTGCTGATAAATAGTAGTAAAAGTCTGCACATCATTTTGAAGGCATGTACTACCTCAGTTTTGTAAAAGTTTAGGTAGCAACACGTCTGTTTTTTATGGCTTACAAACCATTTGCAGGTTATTTCAAGCCAGTAAATATTATTATAATGTTATAATTTTTAAAATATTAATGATTTACTGATACAAGTTCTATTAATTAACCCATAGATGTAGGGAGAAGAGGTGTATTCATATATTTTCCCAAGGGTATTTGCGGATAAGTGAATATAAAGAATCCAACTGGAATTCGAATTCGGTTATCCGATTTCCAATTCCTGTCGTTATCCATTACATGATTCAAACATCCAAGCTTACACCTACTTGTAGTCGGAATAATAAATGGAATAATAAAATTAGCTCAAGGAATAATAAACATATATCATTTTGGAAATTCAAACAACAGGAAAAATGTATCAGACAAAACAGCGAGACAAGAAAGACAAAGACAACAGTCCGAATAATAGATGGAACCATACTTCCAAGTTTATTCTGACATTCTTTGGCATACAACAAAACAAATAAATCATATATACAAAACCATCCAATGAAACATTTATGTACTTAAACACTAAAATCATAAATTTCACAAATGCAACAGCTAGCATTGAGCAGAAAATACTTTGATGTGGGAGTAAATAAATATTTTCTTTGATAAACTATCGTGAAAAGGCGTTTCTCATCACTATAAGACCAATAATAGCACTGCAAATCTTACCACCTGCATTGATATATAGAGCTAATCTTGTGATCTTGAAACAAAAATTACCCTCTACTTGATATACTGTCCTAAATATGTTTTTACTAAATTGAACGTGAAGTACGTCTAATCAATAATGGACATGGATGATATGAAGAGCTCTTTGAAATAAGAACAGAAAATAAATGGGCGATGTGGCATCAGACATTAAGAAGTTCTACATGTTTTACTGTTTATTCATTGTCAAAAAGAAAAACAGAAATAAACTAAGAAAATTGCATTGAGTTATTAAGTAATGCTTAATAAGTATTGGGAAGAGAGAAAACATATAATATATAATCCGCGTCTCTCTCTCTCTTTATCTATGTACACACACACACACACACACACACACACACACACACACACACACACACACACACACACAATTCATAAAATATACATCTTTTCCACACCGCTAGCACAGCAAAATTCAGGTGCTAAGTTATAAGACTTAACTCAGTACCTGAAGTTTTCGTTGTGCATGAAAAACTCACAGGTGTGCTAGTGGTGAGGAAAAGATGTATATTTATTATTATTATTAAAATATACATACATACATACATATATATATATATATATATATATATATATATATATATATATATATATATATATATATATATGATGGGGGAATGCGGAAAAATCAAATAACTAGACATTAGCAACCGTATATACGTGCGTTAGCGTGCATACACAGATAAGCGAATAAGTATTTACTTACTTTAATATGAGGTGTAAACAAAACAGTTTTCACTGCGGTTAGGCAGACCTAAGAAGTATTGAAGTGCAACTTAAAGTTGTTTCGTTGTTCTAGCAACTCATCAGGAACGAATTATTACTTTTAGAAGTGTAATGTATGCTTAATATATATATATATATATATATATATATATATATATATATATATATATATATATATATATATACAGTACAGACACACACACATATATATAGTTTCGGTTATAAAATAAATCTACAAATTATAGCTGTCTATATATATATATATATATATATATATATATATATATATATATATATCCCCATGATTTAAAAAAATAATATCCCTTGACTGCTTGAAAAAATCCTGTAAATTTAATTTTACAAGGTTAAAATGATCATTTACATAATGGTATCATAATCCTGATTGTATGATATATATATATATATATATATATATATATATATATATATATATATATATATATATATATATATATTGATAGAGTGAAGCTCGTTACAGTTTTACATCGATGTTAACGATACAGAAAAGCCTCCGATTTAAATTAAAATTATTTCTTTTACTTACGTATTTACTAAGTTAGTTTTACTAAAATTGCTAAACGAAACTAAACAACCACAGAAGGTGAATGGTTTTTGAATGAGGAGTGTGATATTAATGTAAGAGGCGGAAGTGTAAAGTGCACATTGCAAGGAATTGACGGAAAGATTACGGTTGACTGCGACATGACAAGGTTATGATTGTATTGTTTCTTGAAACCATTCATGCATGATTCTTTCCCACAGAACCATTATTTGTCTGAAGAATTTCCTTCTTCGGAAGAAATACATCACTTTTCATATTTTTTCGTTTGTGCGCGCTCGTGTGTGTGTGTGTGTGTGTGTGTGTGTGTGTGTGTGTGTGTGTGTGTGTGTGTGTGTGTGTGTGTGTGTGTGTGGAGAAATACACACACTCACACAGGACGCGATAAAAATAATTTTATTAATTTATTAGATGCGTGCAAGTATTTACGCTGAAAAATTGTTTTTGGCTGTGTATTCAGTTTCGTGTTTTCAAAAATGTGTGTTGAGAACTTTTCCACCTGATATATGTGTGCGTGTCTCTGTGTATAAACTAAGGCACTCTTATGCATATATATATATATATATATATATAGATACGAATGTCTGCACGCACACAAGTGAACCTGAGACTGAAGAATTGGAACCGTGTTTTTTGCATGTACTTACATAAATGTCCCATAAAATTAAAGACGATTCTGTAATAATGAGAAACTCATCCCTTCTTTTGAATAACGGCGGTTACGCCACATACGACGTCATTTTCCAGCAATTTCTGTCCTGGTATATTATAAAATTAACTGGAAATTTTATTTGTTGGGTGTGGCCACTGGAAATTAAGTTATGCCTGCATATTGTCCCGTATTTTCTCATTGTGGCTTACCTTTTATTTTAGTTTAGGTGTTCCATGATATACTCAAAGAGCTAAGTGTATCTAGAACATCTTTGGTGTCAACTTCGCAAGACGGGGTGGTTTATTATACAAACCGTCAACTTGGTCAATATAAAGTCGTATGACAAAATCAGGGCATATTACACAAGTCAAGTTAGGCTTCATTTTCACTCGTGGTCCTTACTAGTTCCAAGTAAACTGACACATTATGGAACCCCTACCAGCTTGCAAGATAAATCCATTACACCATATAATCTGCTCCACATAAAAACTTGACCATTTACGGACTTTTACAGCAGTTTTATATCTTCATAAATTATATGTATATAACTATAACGCTTTATAAATGCACACACACACACACACACACACACACACACACACGTGTGTGTGTGTGTGTGTGTGTGTGTGTAGGATTAATATAAATAAATAGTCACCCATTCTTTTTTCATTTTAAATATTCTTAAATGATATATCTCTTCTTCATAGTTTCTTTTTCCATATTAATATTTAAGAATTGTCTGAGTTGTTAAGAAGGATAGTGAGATGGTTACCCTATTTAGAATCCAGATGTGTTTTCCTAGACTACCTGATACTCAAGACTAGATAGCCTACAGCTAGTGAAGAAAAGAGTATTTAGTATTTTTCAAAGGCATATGTTTGAAAGTGAATGCAACAAAATAAGCAGGAATTTGAACTCGGCTCAACGATTGCACTTTCGACGCCCGTAATGTTACGATATACACACATCCTCCTTTACATAGTAAGTCGAAGCTTGCTGTGAAATAATGGTTATGAAGGTAATCTAACTGATTTTAAGATAATGCAACTGATTTTACGGCTATAGTAACATATTTCTGTACAATTGCGAATCTTGAACATTTGCAGCAGAACTACAGCGAAGAACATAACTATTAGAAATTAGATGCTACAGAAGCGTTCTGGGCATTTACAACATAACCTACATCCCAAATGAGGAACTGCCAGTTATTAAAAGACAAGAAACAGGCCCATTGAAAGATGTCAAGATGAGAAGTTTGGAATACTATAGTCATTTCATAAGAGCTGACAATTTTTCTATTAGCACTCTACAAGGTACCAACTAAGATAAAACCAAACAATGGAAATGGGTTAACAATATCACTGGAAGATCATTCACAGACTGAAACAGTGACACGCAACCGAGGCATATATTATCAGCTGCTCAGAGGCGTAGCGACCACACGCACTCATTGGACGGATGATAATGATTCTGATTCTAACCTAAGTTAAACTGAATAAATTTTTTGCTGCCTGACTGTGGAATAATGGTTAGCAAGTCTCATATATCGTTGTTACTATAGTGAGATCGATCCTCATTGCGTGCTCCATAATTCTGCTTGTGCCATACTAAGCTGCATTTATTAAATTGCTATAACACATTATTGTATATGCTTCCAGAGACAAAATGATATCTATTGAAGCATTAATTTGAACATGTCCTTTCTTATGCTATAAAGGTGCCAAATAATAGTAAATAATAATTTTATCCAAATGGCACCATTGTTTACAAGGAAAGCACTTTACTGCTATTAGTAACCATTAGCTCTAAACAAACGTTACTGTGTTGTTTTAGCAAATCGGTTTCAAAGACTGTTTTTGCGTGATACAGAACATATACAGGATTTTTTTAATTTGTTTTTTTTACAGCTTATAAACCTTTTAAGGGTTATTTAAAGTCAGAAAATATTCTTTTGAGAAAATAATGATTTACTGATACAAGTCCTGCTAATTAAACTATAGATGGACGGAGAAGAGGAGGATTCATACCTTTCAAAAGTATATTTGCACGTAAGTGAATATAATGAACACGATTGAAATTGAAAGTCGGCTCTCCGATTTCAAATTCTGAACCGTTATCCATTACACGAGCTAAACATCCGAGCGAACAATACCTAACATTCCCTAGCGGTCATCCACCTAGATACTGACCAGAATCAACGTAGCTTAACTTTGGTGATCGTACAGGAATATATATATAGGAGAAAATGTGTAGTGCTATGCATCATTCGAAACAATTGTACAGTATTTGATATAGGTTTTCTCTTTTAATATTTTACTTATTTGATACATATGTGTGGTTCTTGCATGTCGATTAAGAGATAACTGCCGTTCACTACCTGTCAAATTTATGTTCATGTATGAATAAGATCGAAAAATTTGAAAGTCTCCTGAGCATTTTCATTTATAATAAACGTTAATAGAATCTATAGATACAAAAAAGTTGAAATACAATTATTAATAATAATAATATCTTGAAGTGATATGCTCAAGAAAGTTTTCATAAATATAATCCTTTCCCTCGGTTTTCAGTGAAATGATTTTGTATCAACCAGCCAATCAGAAAAAAATGGAAATAATAATAAAATTTTGTGTGTAATTATTATTCCAATAAGAACACTCGAAATGATTAAAAAAGAAACTGACATAAACATTAAGAAAATCCCAGGAAGGACTCTGCTATTTGAGGTTCAGAAGATTGTGCTTATGAATACTGGTCACATACTCAGAAAAACTCTCTAAATCTTCTATGCAAAATAACCTAAGAAAAACCTTCCTTTCGACAAAGTCTACGGTAAAGGACTTGGTAATGGTTTGTATCAAACAGTAAATCAGAACTAGGAATATTTAAAATAAATATTAATAATATAATTTAAAATTAATTAAAAAGAATACTGGTGCATGTAGTAAGAAAATCCCAGGAAATATATCACTTTCAGCGATATAAAGGTTGTGCTGATGAGCACTGCTCAATAACTTTTTAAGCAAAACCTTTCTTTACATCAGGACACAGGTTAAAACCTTGTTAAAATTTATGGGAATAATAATTAGAATCTTAATGGCACAGCCAGTCATGTCTGAAGATTCTCGTCTAACAGGGCATCTAGCTAATCCCTATCGCAGACGCCTAATCAAACACATTTTTGTGTTTGCTCAACACCTACAGAGCCCACCTGTGGTTTATACTGCAACTATTCTGAGCGGGTCTTAGTTACAGTTTCTGGGAGAGAGCGCATTATCTAGCGTGATCAGTAGTCTGATCAACGCTAGCACACTCAGGCCCTCAGTCCCGATGACTTATGACTTCGTGCAAGCACAACCACCAACGGCTCCCAAATCTACCCAGTTTCACTCACAAGGATTGGGTGAACCCGTGGTTTCAGGCTCTTTCCAAAGGTGCCGCACGATGGGATCGCCTCCCCCAAACACCAAGAAGTTACCTCACGAACAAATCGACCATGGTGATCTTCGAACCCTGGTCTCATGGTCAGAAAGCGAACGTTCTAACTACTCTGCCACGTGTTCATTAATCTAACTATAATAATGCGTTTGAAACATTACCGAAGTTTCTTGTACAGTGAAAGGAAGAATTTGAGATCTAAGTAAAACTTGAGACTTCAGATGTGACTAAAATCAGTTGACATACTGAGGAAAAAGCTTGAGGTTAAGAAATGTTGTTACTTCATCTCCACTTAAGGCTACCAGTTACGACTGGATGTGGAATTCAGTGAATACTACTACTACTACTACTACTACTACTACTACTATCACTACTACTACTACTAATGAAATGAATCAATCATATATTCACCGGATTCGCTGATTAACTAGGCTCAAAATAGTACCATATATACAAGTATCAAGGGGTCTGATTTCGATTCACCCTTTTTCTTCACTTACACACAATTGCAAAGCCATATACGCACAAACACACATACATGCACATGGATATACACAAACATATATACATTCATATATCTCTATTAGATCCTATGTATATTCGATTCGATTCTGGATGATTCGCCATACTGGCATTTTCGATTTAGAGAAATGTCTTCTTCGCATATAGATAACCAGATATTTTTCCCATTTAAGCCGTGTTACCCCAAGAGGAACCGTGAACAAGAGAGATTTTTATTTTTTTCATATGTTCCCTAATCCAATTGCTTTTGTTTTTTATGCTGTTTTCTTTTTTTTCTTATTCTTTCTTTATTTCTTTCTTTCTTTCTTTCTTTTCAGTATTACCATTTTTATTCTTATTTTTGTATATTTTCTATTTTCAGATATTTCCTTTTGTTTTTATTTTCTTTCTTTATTCTTTCTTCACAGTTTTTCCATATTCCATTTTTTCCTTTTCTGTTAATTTACATTTTTCACCACTTTCACAAACATATTATTTTCTCGTTTTCTCACATTTTAATTTCTTCCTCTTTCTCTATCTTTTTCTTTATTTTTCTTTATATTTTTTATTCTTTCTCAATAGCGTTATTTGTTTCTTTCTTTTTCAATAGCTTTATTTGTTTCTCTTCTTTGCCTTCGCCTTATTATTTCGTTAAGAATCGCTTTCTTTCTTTTCTTCCTTCATTTAGTTTTGGATGTTATTTTTTTTTTCTTTTAAAGTTTTTCGTCTATGTCTTTCTTTATTTCTCGAGAGTCTTTTCATTAATAAAGTATCTTTTGCTGTGCTTATTGTGAAGGGGCTTGAGAAAATCCAATTTCCAACATGACGTGTTTGTCAAGGAAACCGAAAAGGAGAAATAGAGAAATAAAGAAAAAAAAAAAAAAGAATCCGTATAGTGGATTTAAGCATCCACGCCAAAATTGTTGAATGGAAAACATACGAACGCAATTTTGATTTCGGGCATATTGAACCTAAAGAAATTTTAAGAACTAGCACGAACACATATCCATACCAGAAGAATTAGGAAAGCATTGATAATGTTTAATTTTAGTCTTTATCCCTAATTATGTTTGGATCACATAAAAAATTACCATTTGCGCAGAGAGTTGAATACTTTGACCTGGAATTGAAATGATATAAATGCATAGTTAATCTTTACATTATTCATTGTAATAATTTGGTTTTAACTGAATCCACAAACAAAAAATTGGGATGAAATGATAACACTGATATAATCATTACTTTTCGAATTGCTAGTAACGGAAACAATGTAAGGTTAAACTCACTTGTCAGCACTACAAAAGCAGTACCATTATAACGAATTTTATTACTACAAAACAAAAAGATGTCACGTTTTCTACACATAAAAATCTATGACTGTTAATCTATCCGTCCGGCAGTTCGTTACATCCTTTAAAATAGCCATACACTGATTTAAACCAATTTTGGGGGAGAAATGCAAAAAGTTAAGGGGATACAAAGTACAGTTGACTTTACTTGAGTGTGTAGCTTAGTATAATCAGGCTCAAAATCATACTTATTATAAAACCCATGTTGTGTGTGTGTGTGTGTGTGTGTGTGTGTATGTGTGTGTGTGTGTGTGTGTGTGTGTGTGTGTGTGTGTGTACGTTTACATATTGGATCGGATTTCCTACATTTTTCAACCGATTTCAACAAAACTTCACAGGACTACGTAAAATTACCTTGTGGTGGTTCTAACAGTGCCAAAAATTGGAAAAAACACAATTGTTTTTGCACGAAAAATGAAAGGGGGACAACTCATATCGAGTTATACTTATTATAAAACCCAGGTTGTTTGTGTGTGTGTTCGTTTATATGTGGGATTGGATTTCCTACATTTTTCAACCGATTTCAACAAAACTTCATTTTGGGGGGGGAGGTAGTGTTTCTTATTGTCTTGCACACTTTTTTCTTTATTTTTACATTCAGAATGTTTTAAAAATTCCATTTACAATACAATTGTTTATAATAAAATTCTATTCAATCGGTAGACTCATAACGATTGAAACCCTGTTTTTGTTTGAGTTTGGGTTTGACCAATTCATAAAAAAAAGACTAATTAAGACATGCGTGTCCGTCAACCTTAAACAATAATCTTTGTTAATTTTTTTTCAGTCTTCTTCAGCTATACTTTCAAGATAAACTGCACACATAGAATCAAAAGAAGATTTTACAGCAAAACGTCTATAAAAATAGGAAAAAAAAACAAACTTTTCTTTTATATTTTTCTAGCGTCTAAATCAATTACAAGACCTTAACAATTCATATTTATCAGAAATACATTCTTCCGTTTAAACTCAATAATACGTGAATTTCAAATTTTATAGATAAACTATAACGGAGATAGAAACGGAAAAGCAAAGAAATATTACTTAAAAATATGATCTCGACTCTATCGTCTGGAATAAGTGATAATAATTCACTTCAATACTCCAGCTTGATATTTGAGAAACCGCGGTACACTAAAAAAAAACCCCAATAACACATGACGACACCTAGTCTAATAAAAATATATCAGTCACCTGCATTACATCCAAATGTGTTGGTTAAAAGCAGCACATAATTTTGCAAATAGGACCCTGTTATATCTATTTACTGATCAGGTAATCCAGTATCTTCATATACCTTATATGTTAATTATACTATTAACTTTTTCTTTATAATGAAACATTCGGCATTCATTGTCGAAAGAACCAATGATTCTTGAATGACACTTTCTTCACGGTCTGAGCATCAGGCTGGGATCAAAATCTAATATGTGTAGAAAAACTAAGTTTTAATAACATGTGTAGTATATATATTCTGATTTTCATTAATGGTAATATAAGCAATTTCCTAAGAAGAAACATTCGGCATTCATTGACCGAGCAGCCTGTACACCCATCGGCTGAAATTTATAAAATCTTTCTTTTACAAATATTTTCAGGAAAATGTGTTTCTCAAGTACATTAACTACTGTTGCTCTTTCCATTACTGATGGGGACAGTTTCCTTCCTAAACTTTTGTTTTGAAGTAATGTGGAATATCGTCATCTTCATTATGTCATTATTTTATCTTCAATTATATATACTATCCATTCGGTTGATATATATATATATATATATATATATATATATATATATATATATATATATATATATATATATATATATATATGAAATTAACAGTAAAATTTAAAGTAAAACATCTTACTGATGCATTTGACCTTCTGGTATACTTTATCAAGGAAAACGTAAATATTTTATTTTGTAACAGGTATTTATAAACCAAATTAAGAAAAAAAAAAAATGCTCTAAATGTGAGAACTCTCATTGTCTTTTTACAGATAATATCATATATATATATATATATATATATATATATATATATATATATATATATATATATATATGTGTGTGTGTAATATATATATATATATATATATATATAGGTATAAATGTGGATTTAATCTAAAAATTAGATATTAGAAACTGTATTTATGTGCGTTAGCGTGCATACACAGAGAAGCGAATAAATATTTACTTAATTTAATATAAGATGTAAACAAAAATGTGCTCAGTGTGGTTAGAAAAAGCTATTAGTATATATTAATAAATATATATATATAACTACGTTCGTAGTGCAACTTAAATTTTCATGGTTTTACCAGCTCATCTGGCACGAACTGTTAGATGAAGGCCTATTACGGTAGATTTTTTTAAATACTGGGCTTCATTTAATTAGGTGTTGATTTGTTTTGGTCTATGATTTAAATATTATTTTTAGTGGATACATATATTTGACTAGACACTCCGTTTATTCATTAAGCAGTATATTTTTTTACAGATTATCATCTATCATCATTCGAGAAATCTTATTAGAAAAATATGCGCTCTTCAGTAGGATTCGAACCTGCGTTTTTTTTTCTTTATGAGAAACTCTCATTAGATCTGGCGTGCTTTTGCCTCTCGGTACAGAGAACCTGACGACAATGTAAAGCCGGAAGAGTGGGTTCAAACACAGATTTTTCCCGATGCTCCAAATATAGAAATAAATTTCTTAAACAAGGCAATTTTAGGATTGAATTTTTCAGTTATTAATCCGAATATTTTATTACTTAGACACTGTAGGTATGCACCAGAAATAATGTTTAAGTAATAATAATAATAATAATATATGATTTGAATACAGTAATTAGTTATAGTATAATATAAAATTATTTCTTGTCAAAGAACTTAAATGAATGCTTTTTACATAATGTAGAACAGATATTATATCATTGATGATACCAATTAAGCAAAATTATACCTCCACTTTCATATTTCTACTAGCTCGAGCAATAAACTGGCATGAAATATTCACGGTATAATGTTTGATCTATGAGATTAATGTTCGCTGAATTATGTAATGAACTTGTACTGAAAAATAAATTTTTATTGCAATAGACTTATTCATACAACACACATACACACACATATAAATATAAGTGTATATATATATATATATATATATATATATATATATATATATATATATATGTGTGTGTGTGTGTGTGTGTGTATGTATGTATATATACAAAAGGTAAACACACGAATAGATGTGTAACTGCATGTATGCATAATGTGATCATATTTGTAAGAAAAGAAAGCGACAATTCGCCTAAGTCGAGTTTCGTGAAAATAAGATTTAAAGCCCGCGAGTTTTACATCGTATGAGTCAGCGCTGATTCTCAGTAGGCAAACGGTGAACCACCAAGAGAATTCCTGGCAACTGATGTTGCAGAGCATATACAAAACTTTGCATTTATTATGGGTGTAGGGTCCGCTATTTAACTCCAGTATTTTCCAATATATAATTTATACACACAAATACAGACCATCACCTATATATATAAATATATATATATATATATATATATATATATATATATATATATATATATATATATATATATATATATATATATATATATATATATATATATATATATATATATATATATATATATATATATATATATATATATATATATATATATATATATATATATATATGTGTGTGTGTGTGTGTGTGTATAAATGAAAATTTTTATAAATTAAAGTAAAAGAGTCTACAAAAGAGAAAGTAACAAAGAAAATAAGTTAAAAAATAAAGACAGATAAATGTTGGGTAGAAGGAAAGAAATTGACATAAAAATCAAGAAAAACGATAATGAAAGTAAAGGAAATGGAAAAGGAAGGAGAGTGAATCAATTAAAGAAGGAAATTAATGAGACGCTGAAAGATAGAAAGAATGAAAGACAGAAAGAAATTTAGGATCATAAACAAAAGCATGAATAAAAGAGCAAATGACGAAAATCCAAAATAGCAAATCAAACCACGTAAAAATATTTCAAGTTATTTTTTTCAAAAGTATTCTTTAATTATTCATCTTTTAAATTGCACTCAACAAAAGTCATAACTTATCGAGAAAAATGAACATTTTACAACTAAATTAATAGCTGATATATTCTAAATCTTATACAGGCGTACATGTTGCATCCATTATATATATATATATATATATATATAGTGTAACCCGGATATAAGAGACCCGGATATAAGAGAGATTTTCTCTGGGCCCAAATTAGAGCCTGTGTTACCTAAACAAAATAGACCAAGCCCGAATATAAGAGAAACCCGGATATAAGAGACTTCTTCTTCGGTCCCAAAAACTCTTTATATCCGTTACACTGTATATATATATATATATATATATATATATATATATATATATATATATATATATATATATATATATAGTTTTATTTATGCTAGGATGCAATCAATTTTAAGAACACATGTAAAAACTACATATATCTATATCTATATCTATCTATCTATCTATCTATCTATCTATATATATATATATATATATATATATATATATATATATATATATATATGTATGTATGTATGTATGTATGTATGTATGTATGATAAACTTTCCTGTCGTTTTCGACGTATGAGTGTCTTTCGGTTCAGTTTTTTATGTTTATGTTTCATATTAGACAACAATCCTGCACGGGGTTTGTAAACAATTCCACACGAGGGACATGCTGAAGGATTGGCCGTCATATGTGCTGATGTATTAGCCCATATTTAGTGTTCGTTCTTAATTCTCTCAGATGGTTGATTCTTTTCAAAGTTAGTTATACCTCGGTAGCAGGAGTTCCTCCAGTTTGCTCAGTTTACAAGAGCGAGTTCGAACTCCTCTGTAGGGATCTTTGCAACAATTACAATTTGTGCTTAAGTTTGTCCTTGAAGCGTAACATTATGCTTTCCCTGAAAAAATTGGCTATACATGAGGATTTTTGGCATCTGATCATCACTCATTCTGATCACATGATCAGCCCATCTGAACTGTGATATATATTTTTTACAGATGTCTCTCTCTCTCTCTCTCTCTCTCTCTCTCTATATATATATATATATATATATATAAATCTGTGTGTGTGTATGTATAAAAACTATAAATATATGTGTATATATATGTATGTGTATACATAAATTTTATATGTATAGGTCTATATTTGTGCGTGTAAATTATGTATTGGAAAATACTTTAATAGAATGGCGAACCCTAGGCACACAACAAATGCAAAGTTTTATATTATTTGTTCTTTCCTTTTTTTCTATCTCTCTGATCTGACCTGTGAGATTCTTCTGTGAGCCCGAGATTTCGGTAAGCGACTTCGAGAACTACAATCTGAAATCCATTTAAAGAATACTATTCGACCAAGTAAGAAACGTACCTGAAAAGGGCTAATGAACATATTGGTTGAAACAATATTATGAAAAACGGGAATACTAATGAGAATAAATCGTGGATTTGTAAAAAACTTAACATCAAATCTCAGACGTTTTTCCTTTTCTTCAAATAAACATTTATCAACATTATTATTATTGTTGTTGTTAATGTTCTAAATGCATATGTGAATTCATAATAAACTAACTAATAAGTAAAATAACACTGACATCTCATTTTAAAAGATATATTTTCCAAAATTGCACAAAAATATCTTGAAATACTACAGAGTAAACATATGCAATAAAATCGCCATTGGTTTCAACCATGACCTTCACAAAACCTCGGAATTTCCTGTATCTCTTCTGAACGGTCTCCTTATATAAGCTGTTGAATGTTGCCATAATTCTTGCCTTCAGTTCATCTTTGGTGTTACAAGGAGATTTGTTGGTCTCTCTCTCTCTCTCTCTCTCTCTCTCTCAACTGTGCCCCATACATAATAATCAAGGGGGTAGCAGTCTGGCGAGTTAGATGACCAGATATAAGGGATGATGTGCTCGTAGAAATTGTCTGACACGACTGGTTGGCATAGTACAGCGTCCGGTTGTCAGACACAGGGTCTTCCTGCAGTCACCCTCTTGACCCAGGGCAGCACCTTATGTAAGCCTCCGTGTTGTATCTGAGGCCCTGTAGAAAGATGAATGGTGGCATAACGTCGTCATCACTAGTGTTCATGATATTAACTGGATATATCATCCAACTCTTTCCGAATCCGCTTCACTATTCTCAGACTGACACCCAAATACTCTGAAATGTTTATATTGGTGATTCCAGTGCGAATGCCAACAAGTACAGCACGCAGTTTCCAAATTTCTCGCGGAGTGAATTGTGTCATGGTGCTCTTTTTCTAAAAGATAGTGCTCAACTGACCCTACTATATTGTGCAGTTGACAAAATCAAAATAACGCGCATGTGCGAAATTACAAATGTAATTTAAACATTACACCATATATATATATATATATATATATATATATATATATATATATATATATATATATTCTTTATATATATATAGATATATATATTCTTTCTCATATATATATATATATATATATATATATATATATATATATTTCTTTCTCATATATATATAGATATATATATTCTTTCATATATATATATATATATATATATATATATATATATATATATTCTTATCCAAAACAAATTTAGTGAAAATTATATTTGAGAAATTAAATAATAGTATAATAGTTATATTCATGATGCCTCCAATGCAGAGCGAACTCACTGTCTGTGGCTGGCATAACAGCCATTTTCCCGAGATATAATAATATCATAAAATACATAAGATAAAAATGAACAGTTATGTTTCTTTTCAGCTAAATATATTCTAATAATATAGACCCCTTTGAAAGTGAGACGGAACTATTATCTGTAGTGGAGTATCAGCTTCTCTGGATGATATAACATTCCTTAATGAGGAATAACGAACATCAAACTTTCTCATTTTCTGTCATTTCATAGAGTCATTTTAGTAAAAGTTATCTCACAGGCTTGCACAAGAAAAAATAAATTGTGAAACTTTCAATGTAACTCATAACGTAATCAATTGCTATTGTTGGGTATTATGAGACGCACATGCTAGAACCTCTTTAACACCGCATCATTTTGAAAAATATATTAATGATAAAGAGTCATGATATTCCATACGTTATTGATAAAACTACTTTATAATTTGAAATCAAATGTACTAAATCTTTTGGAAATACATCAATAAGTGTTCGTTTGTGTGTGTGTGAGTGGGGGTGTGTAATGGAGTAAAGGTATCGGTATTTATTTCAAAATCTAGCAACATGACAAGACAGCAGAATTTGTTAAGGAGTAAATCTTTATTCAAATTCAAACCTATTCTGCCTCACTCACCTTCATATATATATTTTTATCATATGTGTGTGTGTGTGTGTGTGTGTGTGTGATGGTGTGAGTGGGTGATGGTGCGTGTATATATGTGTGTCTGTGTGTACGTGGTCATTGAGGTCAACACAGGGTAGCAAAAACCTGTTTCATGCTTGAATGCAGTTTTCAGGCCATCAGAAGATTGCGTTCAAGCATAAAACATACTGTCGCCACCCGGTGTTGTACTCAGTGTCAGCACACATATACATATTTACATACGCTCTATCCCTGGTATTGAGCACTTTAGCCTATCAATATAATACACCTTAAAAATATAACTCATATATATATATATAGAGAGAGAGAGAGAGAGTGAGAGAGAGAGAGTGAGAGAGAGAGAGTGAGAGAGGAGCAGAAGTACTTCGCACATATATCTCCCAGTAATACTTGCAATATAACAGTAAAACATTAGCAAGCAAGAGTAAGACACCATTACCTCTAATTATGTAGGAAATATTATGCAGCCCTCCCTCTCAATCTATCTATTCATCTATCTATCTATCTATCTATCTATCTATCTATCTATCTATCTATCTATCTATCTCTTTATATATATATATATATATATATATATATATATATATATATATATATATATATATATATATATATATATATATAAGAGAGAGAGAGAGAGGAGAGAGGAGCAGAAATAGTTCGCACATATACCTCCCAGTAATACTTGCAATATAACAGTAAAACATTAGCAAGCAAGAGTAAGACACCATTGCCTCTAATTATGTAGGAAATATTATGCAGCCCTCCCTATCTATCTATCTATCTATCTATCTATCTATCTATCTATCTATCTATCTCTTTTATATATATATATATATATATATATATATATATATATATGTATGTATATATATATATATATAGAGAGAGAGAGTGAGAGAGGAGCAGAAATACTTCGCACATATACCTCCCAGTAATACTTGCAATATAACAGTAAAACATTAGCAAGCAAGAGTAAGACACCATTGCCTCTAATTATGCATGAAGTGTTATGCAGCCCTTCCCCTCTCTCTCTCTCTCTCTCTCTCTCTATATATATATATATATATATATATATATATATTTAAAGACATGTCTCATATCATTTAAACTAGTTTTATCTACTTATTCTTAATAGGATCCTCTCGCAATTACGGACAAATTTCTTAGTATCCTTATTAAAGGAAGAAAATCGTGTAACAGCAAAATTATCCAATTGTAAGATTAAGGTTTGAACCATTGTAACTTAGAAGTGGTTAAAGGCATCTCACTGGAATTCTACGAGGTTTTTATAACACTACTGAACTCTACTTTGAACAATAAGAATGAATTTGGCACTAAGTTTAAATGATGATCCCTCTTTCTGCTCTGACCTCCTGATCCGGTTTTCCTCTTTAATGTTCCCACTTTTTTTAAGCTTATTCACCGTTCTCTTGATGGCTCTTGAATTGAAGTCAGAGTATGAATATTGGTGTCATTACTGAAGGCCTGAATGATCTTTTTGCTCTCACCATTGCTCAGTTGAGAAAACATAGAGGAGTTGGCACAAAACGATTTTAATATTACAATTTTTTTGTAGTAAATAATCAATTTGATTTTTGTAGTAGATAAATGACTTGATTTTTTTAAAAATCAAATTAAATATCTACTACAAAAAAATTTAAAACAGCTAACCTTATTCTCAAAAATAACAACACACTAGCGAAGTCAAAATTACAACGATGGAACATTATCTATGAGTTCAAATGCCTCTTAATTGTGTTCCGAATCAAATAATTACATCGGTCACACGACTACATGCCTATCTAGACGGCTTACGTTACACCTATCTGACCACAGCTCAATTAGAACCCATTTAAACACACACACAAATTTAGCAGACCCATCCGAAACATACTAGTAGAAAATACAAACATAATAACCTCATCCCACGTAAAAAGTATAAAAATAATGCAAGTCCTAATAATGAAAATGTATGTATGTTTTCCATGACGATCCGCTTAGCTTAAACCTGGGTAGGTTTGTCTGGCTCACTAGGTTTATCTAGGTCTGTTCTACGGTTGTATTGAGCTCTTTTGTTAGTTAGTTGTTTACTCGTATCGGGTTTTTTTTCTTTGGGCTTCAAACCTGTATCTGTGCGATTTTTTTTCGACAGACTTTCATGTTTCTAGCTCTTTCTTTTTTAAAAACTTTTTTTCCTTCGAGATTGATTTAATTATTGGCAAATCAAAAATTCGAGGGTTCTCCGAAACAAGTATAGTTACTTATATTAGTATTTATATATATATATATATATATATATATATATATATATATATATATATATATATATGTATGTATGTATGTATGTATCGTTTAAAATTGATATATTCATGGGGGTAGAGAGTTAGATATTAAAGATATATATTCACAAATGTATACCGAAGACATTTTTATAGTGGTCTTACAGCTAGAGGCAGAAACGGACTTTTTCAAAATTTGTATTTTTTGCTGTAAAGATATTTTTCAAAAATTATATTAATATTCAATGTCATTTTTCTGCAGTCATGAGGTTACATGTCAGAGCAAATAGAATTTGAATTGTGATATTTCTTTCGAATAATAAGTTCTAAATAGAATCAGTTTACACAATTACACAAACCCTTTCACATAAACGTATGTCATTATTGCAAACGTATTCGTCAGTTAATGCATCATATATTATATATATGTACACACACACACACATATATATATATATATGTGTGTGTGTATATATATGAATATATATCTATGTACATATATATATATGTATATATATGTATGTACATATATATATATGTGTGTGTGTGTATATATATATGTATATATATTTATGTACATATATATGTATATATATATGTATATATATGTACATATATATATGTATATATATGTCTATATATGTATGTACATATATATATGTATATATATGTATGTACATATATATGTATGTACATATATATATATATATATATATAAATATATATGTATATATATATATATATATATATATATATATATATATATATATGTATATATATATATATATATATATATATATATATATAATGAAAATCAATCTGTTGCTTCTAAATAAGACGTTATGCTACAGTTTGGGATCCTATGTGTAATTTTTCCCTGTGCAGTAGACATGTAAGTGAATTATGTCAAGTCTGCCTATGTATATGTGTATGAACACATGTATAAACCTAAAAATCCTAAAAATCTCTACATCGAAGTTATTAACACTGATATGAATGATAACTTTGTTCTACAAACTGGGAGCGAGATTTTAAAAAAATAAAACGATGATGAAATTATTAGCCCGAAAAACTCAATCATATTTTCGTAAATAATGAACTGAACTTTCACTAATTCGATTTCAGTATTGAGAGTACATTATATTATTATTTTTTTTATATATACTTCCTTCGTTCGATTAACTGCATTGGTTTATTTATTTACTCTTCTTTATTCATATTTCATCATTCTCTCTTCAATTCTCAGTTATTATTCAACAAGAATAAAGTATCGATGTTTTTTTTTTCTCTCGAGTCTAGGTAGCAGCTTTTTTTTCCATTCTTTTATTACTCCCTCGATTTCTCCAACCTTTTACACTTTCTCACTTCCTACCATTCTTTCAATTCTTTACTCAATCTCTCTCTTTCCAGTCACTAAGTCAGTCAGTCAGTCTTTGCTTTTTTCTTTCTTTTCATTATAATAATCATTCTGTCTAAATGCTAACTTTCATATTTTATAGTCTTATGTATCACTTGAATGACTATCTTTCTTTCTTTCTTTCATTCTTTCTTTCTTTCTTTCTTTTCCTTATAATAATCATGCTGTCAAAAAACTCTTTGGTAATTCATGCTAATGTTCAGTCTTCTGTATCACTTGAATATCTTTCTTTCTTTCTTTCTTTCTTTCTTTCTTTCTTTCTTTCTTTCTTTCTTTCCTTCCTTCCTTCATTCCTTCCTTCCTTCATTCCTTCCTTCCTTCCTTCCTTCCTTCCTTTCTTTCTTTCTTTTCCTTATAATAATCATGCTGTCCAAAACTCTTTGGTAATTCATGCTAATGTTCAGTCTTCTGTATCACTTGAATATCTTTCTTTCTTTCCTTTCTTTTCCTTTCTTGCTTTCTTTCTTTCTTTGTTTCTTTCTTTCTTTCCTTCCTTCCTTTCTTTCTTTCTTTCTTTCTTTCTTTCTTTCTTTCTTTTCCTTATAATAATCATGCTGTCCAAAAGTCTTTGGTAATTCATGCTAATGTTCAATCTTCTGTATTACTTGAATTTCTTTCTTTCTTTCTTTCTTTCTTTCTTTTTTTCTTTCTTTCTTTCTTACGTCTTGAATATATCTCTCTCTTTTTTTTCTTTCTTCTTATCTTTCTTTTCATTGTTTTATTTTTCTTCTCAACCCTACGCCATTTGGGGAGACATGACATTAGCAATTAAGTAGTAATTAAACCCACCCATTCCTCCATAACGTTTCATTTTTCTTCTTTTTTGCGCTCCCTATTTTATTCTATTCGTTTTTATTTTTATTATATTCTCTTTTTTTTTAATTCCGATATCATTAAATAATCCTCTCTTTTTTTCTTCTCACTTTCTCTTAACTCTTTCTTTATCAGGTTTCTCTGAATTTTTGCCTCTTTCCTGCTTATTCGATCTTTATTAAATTTGCATACCTATCTTCGATTAAATCTGTAGACAATTTAGCCACCCTACCCAGCTTATTTTTCAATATATTCACTAATATTCATTTGTTTTCACTATTTTTATCTAGATTCATTCTATCTAGGCCGAATTTTGAAGTAAAAGCTTTCAATTCATATGCTCATTCCCGATTTATAAGTGTCATTTCTCTTCAGAACGTAGATATAACATCAGTGCCATGCGTGATACACGCTTAGGCAATACATGACTGACGAGGCAGATTTTTTTCCCGCAGTAGGTTGCCATTTTTTTCTGCGGTAGACCAGTTGCCATCAAAGGCTATATATATATATATATATATATATATATATATATATATATATATATATATATTTACACACACACACACACATATATATATATATATATATATGTGTGTGTGTGTGTGCTGTATTATTTACAGTCGTTAATTTCTCTTAATAATAATAATAATATATATATACATATATATTAAAAAGACATTTTATGTTTAACGTTCTTTTTTTATAAATACAAGTATTTGAGTAAATGCTCTGTTTATAATAAACAGTATTAAATAACATTTACCGGCCTGAATGTCCGAGAAATTTTCATAGAAAATATTCGTCCTTTTGACAGGATTCGAACCTGCATCCTATAAGTACGAATATTTATATGTATTTATATATATATATATACATACATACATACATATACATACATACATATATATATATATATATATATATATATATATATATATACATACATACATACATACATACATACATATATATATATATATATACATACATATATATATATATATATATATACATATATATATATACATACATATATATATATACATACATATTCATATATACATACATATTCATATATACATACATATATATGTACTACATACATATACATACTAACATACATATACATACTAACATACATATATATATATATATATACATACACACACACACACACACACACACACAGACATACAATTTTATTTTGTTAGCAGCAACTCTTCCTATCTTTCCTTTTGTAGGAAAATACAAGAATATCATTGGATTAAGCCTCCTGCTTCATTTTGAGCTCAGCTGAACAGTAATTTGTTCTGCAAAGTCAAAATGACATAGGTATTCCAGACAATGAATATCTCCAATTTGGAACTAGCCTTGGTATACTAGAATCATGTGCATATATATATTTTAATATACATATATTAAAATTTATATATCTGAAACAGACAAATATATATATATATATATATACATATATATATATATATATATATATATATATATATATATATATATATATATATATATATATATATATAGATAGATAGATAGATAGATAGATAGATAAGGATGTATAGATAGATATGAGAATATATATATATATAGAGAGAGAAAGAGTGAGGGAGAGTGAGGGATAGAGAAGGAGTGAGATATAAAGAAATGGATAAGCTAGTTCATTGAACCATCTAAAACTACAAAAAGCAATAAGGAAAAAAAATAATTTTAAACAATCTTGGTGCAGCATTTATGCTTTATATTGCAATGTCAAAAAACAATTATTCAGTTCATATATCATGGAATATCCGATCACATTATAATAAACATGGTTGTATTTAAACATTTGCACACAATTTCATACACCCACAGATACACAGAAAATCAAAACGATGACAATTGTGAAGACATGTAAGGAAAGTTTCTATGTGAATGGCTTAACTTTATCTAAATTATATATTCTTGGCTTCAATGCAGTAAATCATAACAAATGGAACATATGGAAAATAAAGTCAAAATGAACTCTTTTACTGCAAACAGTAAATACATTATGTTTATGAATACTATCAGAAACCTAAATAAATCTGACATCTCTTGACCCCAAAATGATAGTCTTAATATTCCTCTTTGATCATATTTGCTCCATATATGTCATTAATACATCATTGTCTATGGTAAGACATCATTTCAAATAATGTAGATTTTCTATGACAAGATGTTATAAGTATGAACTGATATCATAGTTTCTAGTTAGAATGTCATTTTTTTTTAAATCAGAATAATATAAGAAAATATTTTATTGGGAAAAATAGAAAATAGAAAGCAGAAACAAGATATGTATCAGTTTTAATTAAAGCAAAAAATGAAATTTTAATATTAATAAAATATTTTGGCTGATCCTAAGTAAATCAGATTAAAGCGATCTACATATAAATCATGTTCTTAAGCTGATCCTTTTCAGATTTAGAAGGATTCACTTATATGGAGGCACAGTGGAGTAATGGATAGCGGCTTGGATTGAGGAATCAGAGAGCCAAGTTCAAATTCCAGTCAAATCCATTACATTCACTTACGTGCTAATACCCTTGGGAAAGGTGTGAAACCTCTCTCTTCTCCCTCCAGCTATGAGTAAATAGCAGGACAGACTTTGTTCTATAGCCTTGGATGGCAACTGGTCTAGGAGAAGGAAAACTCTGAATTCAAAACCTGCTCTTAGATGAGGGTGAATGGAGTCTCTCTGAGCCTTGGTTGGCAATCCATTTAGTGATGGTGTCACGATAAAAAAACACCTTTGATAGCCCTAGCGAAGCATCAAGAATTCAGCTATTTGACAAGATTATAAACTATACCAATCAAAGTATTGGTGAGTTCAATCTCGGCTGAGGCCACAAGATGATGATGATATATGGAGTGATACAGGTTTTTCTGATACTTGGTTGCTTTACCATAATTGCAAAATATATACTGTTGCTGATACTAGTAGTAATAATAGCTGGCATCTAGGCAAGAAATATTATTAAAATATGAGTGTGACAGTATTAATAATAATTACCAATGAATTTTGAACAGAGAAGCAAGGCTGAAGAAATAGAGTGACAGATACTTTTTTTAAATTCTGATCTGAAATTTTATTGCAAGATTTGTTCATTTAATAAAGAGAATGCTTGACAAGATCCATTGTCAATTAATCCTTAGTGAAAGGCACATGTCAGAACAACTTTAAAATTTTAATTAATAATAATAATATTTTGACTTTGTCATTTTGCTCACCAGGGAAATTGATCAAAAACAATCAAGTCAAGATCTTTTAGGATTTCAACATCAAACAGAACACATCCTTGACACCACCAGATAAGGCATCATATGTCTCCTAATTGAAGAGACTGTTCCTGGTATCCATGTAGAGCATAAATTCATTGACAAAATTAAATAATACATCAAACTATGGATTGAAGTTGCAGAATGTGGGACGTCCAGGCCATTATCATCTTAATTATCATTAGAGAGTTGGTGTTTATGTCACCAAACTTGAGGAAGTCCTACATCAAAGAAATCGCTATACTGATAAGTCCTACATCAAGAAAATAAGAGAAAATACTAGAATTCCATTGCTTCAGAATTCTGTGTTATCTGTTAGTGTAAAAGCAACAACAACAAGAACAACAACAATAATAATAATAATAATAATAATAATAATAATAATAATGTTATTTTTTTCTGCACAGAACCAATGCTTGCTAACTAGAAATTACCAAACAATCACACTGAAAAATTGTATTAAAACCAACATGCAGATTCTGTGATCAATATCCAGAAAAAATTAACCAACTTTTATCAGACTGATCAGTATTAGCAACCACTGATAGAGTGGGCTAATATCTGCACTGGAAAATCTGCAACTTTTACAGAAAGAAAATTGCAAGAAATTGGTATGAACCCTACCAGACCTGGTTACAGAGATAGGACTTATAACAATTTTATAGGACTTTACACAACACACAGACAGAACAATGAAAGCTAATCACCCAGGCATTATGATCAAAGACCATAAAAACAGAATGTGCTTTCTTATAGACATGTCAGTCCCTGCAGATTGTAATGTATCTTTGAAGATCTTTGAAAAACTAACAAAATATAAGAGGATCTTGAAGTGGAAATCTCAGAAATTTGGTATATTAAGACATCAATAATTCCAGTTGTGGTTGGGACCCTGGGTTTGATTGGAAATGGTGCTGATAGAAATATTAAAGAGAACTATGGCAACCCAGGACTAAAAGAAATACAAAAACTTGTTCTTAGAAATAGAGCTCACAACATACAAAGGGCTTTATTTATGTAAAATGCATGTGATCTTTCTTAGGTTGTTTTATTTTTATTTATTTTTTTACAAAAATGTCCAGGGGAAATTTCATGATATGATTTCTGACCTTAGGTCTCTTGTTGGGACCTGGAAGGAAATGAGTATACAACAGAAATCAAAGGAAATAATAATAATAATAATAATGATAATAATAATAATAATAATAATAATAACGACAACAACAACAAAAACAACATAATGAGATAGATGTGAACAGAATGAAATAGAAAGAGAGATATGAAGAGATTGAGATTGACAGATAGATATGAATAGACTGAGATGAAGAGATAGATATGAACAAACTGAGATAGAGAGATACATATGAACAGACTGAGGTAGAGAGATACATATGAACAGACTGGGGTAGAGGGATATGAACAGACAGAAGTAGATAGATACATATGAACAGACTGATATAGATATATGGGAATAAACTGAGATAAATGAAAACAGACTTTGATAGATAGATGCAAACAGACCGAGATAGATAGATAGATAGATAGATAGATAGATAGATAGATAGATAGATAGATAGATAGATGTGAACAGGCTTAAATAGATAGATAGATGGGAACAGGCTTAGATAGATAGATAGATAGATAGATAGATAGATAGATAGATAGATAGATAGATAGATAGATAGATAGATAGATAGATAGATAGATAGATGGAGCAGGCTTAGATAGATAGATAGATAGATAGATAGATAGATAGATAGATAGATGGATGAACAGGCTTAGATAGATAGATAGATAGATAGATAGATAGATAGATAGATAGATGGGAATAGATAGATAGATGGAACAGATAGATAGATAGATAGATAGATAGATAGATAGATAGATAGATAGATAGATAGATAGATGGGAACAGGCTTAGATAGATAGATAGATAGATAGATAGATAGATAGATAGATAGATAGATAGATAGATAGATAGATAGACGGGAACAGCCTTAGATAGATAGATAGACGGGAACAGCCTTAGATAGATAGATAGATAGATAGATAGATAGATAGATAGATAGATAGATAGATAGATAGGAACAGGCTTAGATAGATAGATAGATAGATAGATAGATAGATAGATAGATAGATAGATAGATAGATAGATAGATGGGAACAGACTGATATAAATAATAAAATGTGAACAAATATAGATAGATATGAACAAACTGAGATAGATATAGATATATATATATGAGAACAGACTGTGATAAATAGATGTGA
>CAHIKZ030004749.1:715000-802500 GCA_903632075.3 Acanthosepion pharaonis | reverse complement strand
CACATGATGAAGGTTTTGTGCATTTTGGGGGCCGAATACAGACACCTGTTGCACTACGTGCTACGCGGTACCTAAACATCCCTACGTTTTTTCTACTGTCTCAATATTTAGCCATAGCTGGAGGGAGAATAAATACCTTTCCCAAGTGTATTAGCACGTAAGTGAATGTAATGGATTCGACTGGAAATCGAACTCGGCTCTCCGATTCCTTAATCCGAGCCGAGCCTCTATCCACTACTCCACCGTGCCTCCTTTTATGTGTGGTTTTGCAAATACACAAGAATAAATGTATCGAAATATATGTGTGTTTGTTTAAATACGCTGGGAAAATTTGCAGCTTTTCATGCAATGGAAAGAAAGCAACATTTATTTACAAGTTTATAAGTTTCTTACATGGCCGAAAAAGAAGGAAAGCATCAATCTGTCAAGTAATCTAAAGTTTTTCTAGTGAATCTAAGATAGTTAAACAACAACGAATATATCATCTGTCTGATCAAAAATCCTTATTTAACTAACGACGCCTACTGCCGCCATTGACAAATATAACTGTAGTTTGGTTTTAATAGGTAATTAAGAAACGCCTTTCGTCCACCCAATTGTCTTATTATTTACAATGCTTATTAGCAACATTGATTACTTGAATAACTGACGTTGTGGATCCAGTTTTGTACAAATCACACGACGCGCCAATTTTTTTCTTGTCGTTTTGGCGACCAATGTACGCCGTCAGTGTGACAGAGGTCATTCATATTACCAAACATGGTTTTCTAGTTTGTAAAGACGGTCAACCCTTTGGCTACATTGCAGAACATTGGCCAAGTGAATTAGATTTTTCCATGATATGACACAGGAAAGATACGTAGTATTGATTCTGAGTGGCTCGACCGACCGATGTGTTTATTGCAATGCCGTATTGTACACGCATTTTATTACATGCCTCTGTTCAGCAATATGAAGTACGGAGCTTATCAACCGGGAGGCAGTCGGAGTGGATAGGGTGTACAAATAAATAAAGAAAGAAAAGAACTAGAAGAAAAAAATAAATAAAACGATGACAGGCGAACAACGCTAAATATAGAAAGACAAAAAAAGGTGAGGAGAAATAACTTTTGAGGGATGAATTTTGGAAATAAGGTAGTAAATTTATGAGTGATGGTTATTTACTGAGTTTAGGTTGGTACAAGGCCACAAATGTAGAGAATCAAGTGAGGAAATAATTCATCAATAAAGTAAACTAACTTGATAATTTTGCTTCAAGACAAAGCAACCGAAAGTTTTGTATAGTATAAGATCCCAGATATAAAACAGGCAGTGAGGATTGAACGCCTTCATATACTATATTAATGATTCCCCAGACTAATACGATAATTACTACTCACTGGGAAGTTGAACTATAGTTTTATGATACTTCTACAATGTTTAATTTTCAATGGTCTTGCAAAATTGTATAACTAAATATTATCCCACACAGAGCGGTGTGGCTACGAATAAAATAACCACTAGAAAGAAAAAAACAAACTCAGATTTGACATTTCCATCAAGCAAATCAGAATAATTTTCATATAAATCCATTTGATTTCGATTAACATATAGACAATAAGTAAATATTTCCGCTGAAGTCCTAGAAAACAATATTTTAAAACAGATTTACTTGAGAGCTATTTTTTTCCGAAATGAATATGAGTTGAAGATACAATCTGAGAATGTAGACTTATGCATAATATAAATAAATTCAATACACATCCACTATATTTTGGAGGCACGGTGGAGTAATGGATAGCAGCTTGTATGGAAGATACAATAAGAGCCGTGTTCGAATTCCAGTCGAATTCATTACATTCACTTACTCTTTGGAAAGGTATGAATCCTCTTCTTATCCCTTCAGCTATGGGTAAATAGCAGGATAGACTGGGTTCTGTAGCTTTGGATGGCATCTGGTCTAGGATAAGAACAAATCTGAATTCAAAACCTGCAGAGAGTCGCTTGGTGATTTTGTGACACGTAGTGCACCAGGTCTCTGTATTCGTCTCTTCAAAAAAAAGTATGGGTGGTTCTGCACAAAACCTTCACCACTATAATCAAATCACATGTGTTGGTGTCGGGCTGTCGGTTTCCTAGGAACTGAATTATTTGACCTTCATACTTCTAATTCGACAGGAGACTCGAGGATATATATATATATATATATATATATATATATATATATATATATATATATATATATATGTGTGTGTGTGTGTGTGTGTGCGTGTATAACATTTGTTTGTCAGGGAATATCCAGCCATTTTGAATATCTCAAGAGTGGTTGCACAGACCTGGCAATCATAGGGACCTAACTGCTAATGCATAAACAAGCTCTCCTGTTTGTTACACAGCTAATAATCTGCTACATCTGAGTGAATCTATATATTATGTGGCCATCGCTTTTATAAAGATAATGTGCCTACTCATTTCTCAAATCAGATTATGCATAGATTTTTTCGAATTATGGCATAATTTAGTCGTGTTGATAGCACATCCTATATACACTGAGACTTCTGGAAAAAATAAATATAAAATAAGTTATAAGAATATATAAGAATATGATCGATCTGCTGAAAACCACCACGAAAGACAACTTTACAGGATTGTCCCCGAAGACAATATCCGAATGGATAAAAGCATCGGTTCGTATACATTTGATGGCATAGTATTAGTCAGTTCTATCTCTGGTGCTGTTAGTACAGACTCATTCTCTGTAAACATTAGGCAGCAGTACCTGAGTAGTACTAAAAAAAAAGACGACGAGATATTTCTAGACACTGAATAAGGCTACAAGATATATCTACACCCGTAAAAGATTCAGTTAAAAATTACCTGTAAGCTACACGACTCTACAGGCCTTGAAAAAGCCGGAGAGTACAAAAGCCGAAAAATAGTGATAGTAACAACACAGCTGAGTATATTAATCTGAATAATGTAAATAAGGATAACTCTTCACCCATTCAGACATTTTGTAAAATGTAAGACATTTACACAAGAGCGTGATGTTCCAAGAAGAATGCTCTGAAGGTAAACAGAGTGTTAGTGTTCCAGTTAGAGTATTGTTTGGATTAATGTTAATTGGTTAAATACTTGTCAGATCGATCTACTGAATTTAGCTGCTTTGTTCCTATGAATTACCAAAATTGTTATAAATGCAAGCATTAGATAGAATAAAGGTTTTGAGGTAGTCATTGTTATATCCTATGCGTAATACAACTGCTTACATAAAAAGATAATATAATGATATTAATAATGGTCCATAATATTTTTAAAAATTAAGATAGTCTGGCACAGTACCAGATTTTAAGGTTTCTGTTGAGGATTGAACTCATTACAAATATATGAAATTGAACATTATATATATATATATATATATATATATATATATATATATATATATAAAAATAATATAGACTTATGTTTTTTTTAGTAGTGAGTTCAATCTCGGCTGAGGCCGCAAGATGATGATGATGATGGTTTTTTTAAATGCTTACTAGCTATCTAATTATCTTCATGATGTTAATTTGAAATTCATCAAAGGCGCCGTATTTTTGTTAACCCAAGTACCTTCGATCTCTTCCGAGATCAACACTGAACAAAATTTATTAAGAGTGTAGTTGCAATATTCTGAAATGAATTTGAGTTGACTGTTATTTTCATTTTACTATCTCTGGTTGCCTCCCTTGTATTGCGAACGCTTGTTTACAAAACAACGTAACCACAACGGTTAATTTTAAAATAATAACAGAGCGCATTCATCCGTGTTGACAAAAATCGCAATGAAGCATTACAGTTACATTAAGTTTGTTTTCACAGTTCACTCATAAGTATGATCTCGGAGGAGATCGAATGTACTCGGTTTAACAAAAAATACCACACCTTCCATGATGGGTTTCAACTTAATACCAAGAAGATAATTAGAGATTAGAAAATATTATTATATAAAAAAAAATAGACATAATATGCCTATATTATTCAATGAAACATGCTTGAATGAAGACATGTTGCCTAAACACACACACACACACACACACACACACACACACACACACACACACACACACACACACATATATATATATATATATATATATATATGTGTGTGTGTGTGTTATTTTCATAACTGAATCAATAAGGTGTCAGATCCTCATACGTCGAAATCGAGAGTCCATTATATATATATACACATACACTTTCAAATAATATGGACATATTATGTCTATTTATTTTTACAGTAATTGTTTCTAGTTCTATAATTACAGTTACATTAAGTTTGTCTTAGCAATTCACCACTGAGGATGATTTCGAAGGAGATCGAAAGTACTTGGGTTAACAGATAATTAGAAAACTGGAAGGGATTATTATAAAATAAATAGATAATATCTATATTATTTAATTATATATATATATATATATATATATATATATATATATATATACAATTCATCAGACCTACAAATTTGTAGGTCTGATGAATTTACGATTCAATGGAATAAATTATGACCATGGAATATTAGTGTTTAAGCCTTTTTATTATTATATCATTATTCTGTCCTGGACATTGAGTTCTACCTGGATTCTATCCTCTTGGAATTTTTTTTTTTCTTCTCAAAAAATATATATGTATGTGTATGCATGTATGTATATATTTATATATTTTGCATATGTATGTGTATATTTACCACTAATATTATATATATATATATATATATATATATATATATATATATATATATATATATATATATATGTATGTATGTATCATTAAATGATATAGACATTACCAATTAACTTTAACTACAACACAGGGTGCAAATATATAATATTCACACCTTTTTATTCGCACCCTTATCTTATATTTCCACCCGGTGTTCTAGTTTAAGTTAATTGGTATAATTATGGCGAAAAACAATTTTATGTAAAACAAGCTATTCCCCTTTTGAATTCAACTTTTATTAATTTAAAAAAAAAAACTTATTTTTTTAATCCTTCGCCTTTCGAACTTAGGAATTTGAACGATATGAATTATTAATAGTTAATTCTAATATTTTATGCAACAGTAAAAAAAAAAAGAAGTTTATTCTATTCAGTAACCTTCCCTATGTTACAACAATTATACATATATCTCTATTTTCTCAGTAACGTTTGCATTAATTTCAGACAACTGAAATCCTTTATCCGAATTTTAATTAATAAAATATACATTGTGCACCAAAACTTATTGCAAAAAATTATCGATCATTACCAACCTTCGTTTGATTATTCTATTCAGTAACCTTCCCTATGTTACAACAATTATACATATATCTCTATTTTCTCAGTAACGTTTGCATTAATTTCAGACAACTGAAATCCTTTATCCGAATTTTAATTAATAAAATATACATTGTGCACCAAAACTTATTGCAAAAAAATTATCGATCATTACCAACCTTCGTTTGATTATTCTATTCAGTAACCTTCCCTATGTTACAACAATTATACATATATCTCTATTTTCTCAGTAACGTTTGCATTAATTTCAGACAACTGAAATCCTTTATCCGAATTTTAATTAATAAAATATACATTGTGCACCAAAACTTATTGCAAAAAAATTATCGATCATTACCAACCTTCGTTTGATTATTCTATTCAGTAAACTTCCCTATGTTACAACAATTATACATATATCTCTATTTTATCAGTAACGTTTGCATTAATTTCAGACAACTGAAATCCTTTATCCGAATTTTAATTAATAAAATATACATTGTGCACCAAAACTTATTGCAAAAAAATTATCGATCATTACTAACCTTCGTTTGATTATTCTATTCAGTAACCTTCCCTATGTTACAACAATTATACATATATCTCTATTTTCTCAGTAACGTTTGCATTAATTTCAGACAACTGAAATCATTTATCCGAATTTTAATTAATAAAATATACATTGTGCACCAAAACTTATTGCAAAAAATTATCGATCATTACCAACCTTCGTTTGATTATTCTATTCAGTAACCTTCCCTATGTTACAACAATTATACATATATCTCTATTTTCTCAGTAACGTTTGCATTAATTTCAGACAACTGAAATCCTTTATCCGAATTTTAATTAATAAAATATACATTGTGCACCAAAACTTATTGCAAAAAAATTATCGATCATTACCAACCTTCATGTGATTATTTTATTCAGTAACCTTCCTTTAGAGATGAACTCTAAATTTTTAAAGTATATAAATTCAAAAGAGTACTGAATAACTTAATTTGAATTTCATGCACATACACAAGAAAAAATTGAATAAATCTGTGGATTTAATACTCTCTAACTTTTCCCGTTTGTCGAATATGAATAAATAAAACACACCTATCAAAGAGTTTACAAGTAACATTTAAAATATAATTGATTATCAATGTTTGAGAAAAATTGAAGTATTCCCAAGTGTGTATTAAATATAACGAAGTTAATCTTAAGTTCTGAACTTGGAAACTTATCAACTGTGTTGGGGTTTCCGCTGAGGTGTGAGGGAAATATAATTCACTTTTGATGAATGATTGCACGCGTGGCGCGAGATAAAATAAAAATTAACTAAGAGTAGGAAAAGAATAAAGAGTTGAAATAGGCAAAGCAATGACTAGCAATAAACGGTAAATAAAGATAAAATATAAATAATTAGGAACCATGGCGTAGAAAATAAAACGAAATAATGAATTTTGAAAAGGTGAAACAAACAAACATAGAATGCCACAAACGATGAAGAAGATAAAAGCTGATTCAGAACTGAATGTAGTAGATGGAAAATGGTTTAACAAGATATGCTAAAAAGGTATAACGAAGATTAGAGAGGATGATAAGCAAGAGAATTGAGTAAGAGAAAAGAATATAATAAGCTGAAAGGAGGAAAGTTGTGTGTGAAGATATATTAAAGAATAAAAGATAACGAAAGATTATAAAAGATAAAGAAAATGAAAGATAACGGTAAGATAAAGGAATATTAAACAATGAAACGTCTTAGAGATAAGAAATGGCAGGAGAACAAAAAATATTTAAAAAAGAAAATATTATCGAATAAATAAAAATATGAGGGTGAAGTGAACAAAGAAATAGATTCATTTTAACGTTATTATTATTATTATTGTTATACTTATTATGATTTAAAGCACAATATGCCAACAAATCGACAATGGTGTACAGATGTAAGAATCCCAATATATCCATAATGACACCCAGTCTGACAAGGATCTAATCTGTACTTGCACTGAAAATATTGAGAGAGGTCTTGATAAAAGCAGCCTAAAAACTTAAAGGTAGGATATCGAGAACATAGAAGCCCCCATTTATCAATTGGCTTTCAAAGATACCTGAAAACTACAGAAGACTGGATGATGGCCTGTGTCAAAGAACATGGAAGAAGTAAGAAAGTTTATTCAGTAATAAAGGAAGCCAAAAAGTACAAAATGGAGTTTCAAATAGGTGAAGAAATGCAAGTAAAGCACTATACCATGACTACAGCTGCAAAATACTTTAAAAAAATAAATAAAAGGTAAATGCAACCAACCAGATACAAAAGCGGTGTCAAGATAAACCGCTTCACGGGCAATACTCTGCCCG
Organism: Acanthosepion pharaonis; assembly: GCA_903632075.3. Taxonomy (NCBI): domain Eukaryota; kingdom Metazoa; phylum Mollusca; class Cephalopoda; order Sepiida; family Sepiidae; genus Acanthosepion; species Acanthosepion pharaonis. Next base: position 794,874 of record CAHIKZ030004749.1, on the reverse strand, counting down.
TAATAAAGAAGCTGATGTAGACAAACCCCGTACCTATCAGTGTCTACGTAGTGCAAGGTTAAAAGCTGAAAGGTTTTATTCTTGCTGGACAGGACCAATGTTTGCTACCTATAGAAATTACCAAGTACGCATGCCGAAAAATTGTGTTAGCCCAAAATGTAGATTCTCTGATAAATATCCAGAAACAATTAACCATCTTGTATCAGGTTGCGCGGTATGGGTTCCTACTGAATATAAAACTCGGAATAACAACGGGGGTCAATATCTGTACCTGCAACTATTACGGAACTAACTCTACAGGATACAAAGCAAAAAACATAACATAAACAAATAATAATAAAAATAATAATAACAATCTGTGTTTGTGTGATTTTTTAGTGGAATTATTGTTGCTACAGGACGCACTGATTAGCGGATTTTTGAATTATTGAATTGGTAATATTATATTATATTTAGTCTTTGTTGACTTTGGCATTGAATCCTCAATTTATTTTATATTATGAGCTTTTATCTTAAGTTTAGCTTTTATTCCTATTTGTATATATATATATATATATATATATATATATATATATATATATATATATATATATATATATATATATATATATATATATTGCGTAATGATATATACATATAAGTATATAAATATATATATATTAGTAAATATAAATATATTTCCTCACCGGTAGCACGACTCGGAATTTAAAGCACGAAAGTCTGAGTCGTGCACAGTGGATAAAGGCGTTGGTTAGGTCCAGTGACAGGACCCAAAGAGCGTGAGTTCAATACCCGGTTAAGGCAGTGGAGAACTTGGAGATGGGAATTAACAGGAGATAACTGATAACTGACATCCATCAAACATGGCACGTGGAACTAGAACAGTCTACCCCGGTGAGCGAAATAAAGGGTTCAGTTCGACATTCCAACCACCTGAAGAAGGCCGGAGCGTACAACGGCCGAAACGTTGTAATAAATGTGGCGACAAAGATGAGGACAATAGTCCGAATAATGTAAATAATCTATATATATATATATATATATATATATATATATATATATATATATGTGTGTGTGTGTGTGTGTGTGTGTGTGTGTGTGTGTGTGTGTGTGTGTGTGTGTGTGTACGTACGCATTTTCAAACCCACGTTCAACATAAAAGTAAATATTCTTATTGTAGTTAAAGTTTAAAGAGTTAAGAAAAGTAAACATTGCATCGTGAGTCCGGTTAGCAGATTTTATTAGATTTTGCTAAAAGGGAAAATGAATGTTTTCGGAGTAGAAACGAAAAGAAATTAATTCTTTATTGTTATTTCTACCGCAATAATACTTAAGCAGCATCTAAACAATACTTAAGTTTTTCCTGATTTCGGGAAATATAGGAATAAAATAAGCATAGGAAAATTATATTGTGCCTGTCTTCCAAATCGCTGCCTTTCAAATTAGTATTAAAAATATATTTTTTTTACCATTGCTTGAACATTGACAACAAGTATAAAAATACGCAACTATCAAAATCAAGACACATATTGCATTTACGATATAAGTTTTAGTAGTTTGAACTGCAAGAAGAAATCCTTATTGTTTAACTTCGATGCAATTATAACCAATATTAAATTTCTGTTGTTCATTCTTACAGTAGAAAATAACTGAGATATACATAGGTTTCTTATAACAAATGTCAAGTTGGCGAAGCTCCCATTGACAAAATTTGCAAGACATTGATGTATTTACGCTGTCAGTAGTACAATAGATACCATTGTTATCTGAAATGTTTCATTAACAATAACGCTATGGCTATCAAGTAACATTGTCATAAACAATATTGCTATAATACTATCGAATGTCTGAAAATTATCAGGCGGTTTTTTTTCCACAAGACATTACTCTTGGAACATTGACATTATATCTGTCATTTTCATAATTTGTAGGAAGACTACTGTCGGGCTCTGAAGACTGGTATCATAGTGTGCTTGTAATCAATTATATTGTTCTTTTAATTAAACAACAAAAGAAATTTACTCCAGCATAATATATATTCTTACAAAGAGATTTTTCATTAAACTGTACTTCACATTTCAGCTGACAAAGTATTTAAAGCATAATCTTCTTTTGTAAGTCCTTGAACATTGAGTCATAAAGATGAGTAAATAGAATTATGGATTTAAAAATATTTGTTTCTATTTACTTCAGCTTGAATAAATGTCGATGTTAAGTTTCTTTAAATAATTATTCGAGTTTATATTATTCGCTGGACAATAACTTTGATTCTTTTTATAAATGTACAAAGTGAAGTCTAAGAAGTATCTAATAATAATACTGAGGAAAACTAGGCTCTATCAAACGAGTTATATTCCTTAATTCCTCCAACTCTAAACCTGTCAGCTAAGATCCGCATACATTGGGGTGAACCAACTTCATTCTCTTTGTATTGGAACTTAAACAATAATCTTTGTCAATTTTATTTTTCAGTCTTTATGATGGTCGATACTTGATCTATCTCTTACTGTTACATCCCCGGGCAACGCCGGGCTCTACTGCTAGTCTAGTATAAAATCATTTGTGCTGGTATCCGACAAAACTAATAAAATAGTTTTTTGGTCAATGGAAAAGGGATAGAGAAGGATGTGTTTCAAAGCTAAAGTATTAAGAAACAAAACATTTCATTAGAAACAAAGAAAAGGTTACTGAGCTGTGATGTAATATCTGTCCTCATATATGGCAGTGAATACTGGACAACCTCATCACAGATAAAGAAGAGACTTAAGGCAATAGAAATGTTTCTACAGAAGGATGTTGGGAATACCATGAAATGAACACATGAACAACTACGAAGTTTTAGAGAAAGTAGAAATAAAAAGCACACATACGTTGTATGTACAATTGGAGTTTCATTTGGATAGCTATTGAAGCTATCCAAATGGAACTTACTCCTTACTCACTAGTAGTAGGGGTAAGTTCCAAATGGAACTTACTCCTTACTCATTAGTAAGGAGTAAGTTCCATTTGGATAGCTTCTTCCAAAAAAACCTTTGTTTTATGGAAGAGAACCATCTTTTTGCTTTACATTAATGATCTGCATAAGAGTATATTCGATCTTTAGTGAATATCTATGCCGATGATATAACCATATATGGGTGAACATCCAAAATTCTTTAAGACCAGAGCCTGGCAGCTGATTTCTCTTCTGGCGTACTCAGTAGAAGGAAAAACTGTCTGATCATATTAAATATCTCAAAACCATACTCGTAACGTTCCATTATCATTAAGCAGCCCACGAATTTCCGTATGTCGCAATGAATGGGTGATTCCTTAGGGAGGCCTTCAACGTCTATTTTAGATAAACTTGTGTTGTATTCGTATATACAATTCTTTGGTAAATATGCTGGAAAAATGGTCGGTTTCCTTTACCACCAATAAGTATCTAACTTCTTCTGTTATGCTTTACCATACCGTATTTATGCAGATATTTATTTTTATACCTACATGTAAACATCAATTCAGTTCTCTTGTTTAACAAGCTAGGGTTATTTAATTTTTTTAAGATAATCAATTTTTCAACAAGAAATAAATTACGTTTATTTATTTTCCCCGTTATAAGATTTAATTTTTGTTATAATAACTCAGTTGATTGATGGCGAGATGCCACCCTTCTTTAATTGCCAAAAATATTTGGAGAGAGCAGTGCTGTTTTTTATTTTATATTACATAAGGTCATTCGATAATGGGAAAAGCAAAATTTCCAAGGATTTTTAGTGGAACCAAAATAAAATAATATAATTACCGGAATGTATGCTCGCTCGGTATACAATATTATCATTCAGATATTGACCGTTTATGGGACAGATAATATTTTTCAGCAGTTGCATTTGAATTACAAATATTTACGTTTTATTGGAAATATATTTGTTTAATATAATATTGTTATGTTGAGATAAGACTGTTAGTTTCTATCTATCTATCTAAGCCTGTTCGTATCTATCTATCTATCTATCTATCTATCTATCTATCTATCTATCTATCTATCTATCTATCTAAGCCTGTTCGTATCTATCTATCTATCTATCTATCTATCTATCTATCTATCTATCTATCTAAGCCTGTTCCTATCTATCTATCTATCTATCTATCTATCTATCTATCTATCTAAGCCTGTTCGTATCTATCTATCTATCTATCTATCTAAGCCTGTTCGTATCTATCTATCTATCTATCTATCTATCTATCTATCTATCTATCTATCTATCTATCTATCTATCTAAGCCTGTTCGTATCTATCTATCTATCTATCTATCTATCTATCTAAGCCTGTTCGCATCTACCTATGTATTTATTACAGCGTGTTCAAATTTTAGCTTATTAGTCTGTTAATCTATCTTTCTTCACCTCTGTCTCCCTCACTCATTCAATCTATCTATGGAAAAGTATAAATGCCCATATGCGTGTGCGCTTGTGGACATGGTTCAAAATGCTCAATTTAAATGATCACTATTAATATGCTTAGAATTCAGTATAAAACGGGATTGGATAGCGGAGTAATGTCACCGGATTCTCTTCTGGCCACTTTCCAAGTAAATAGCTGCAATTGCTTTTCTGCACTGGTTGACCTGCGCTATATAAAGTATATCATCGGAAGGGTCAGAAAATTATTCTGACAGGTTTATTTTTGTGAATTGCACAGAGAAAGGAGAAAAATGCTCGCCTCACCAAAAAAATACCTCGTTCGAGACAGGTAGTCCAGGGCAATCTCACAGTTAATCCCCTACTCCAAAACAAGCGATCAGAATAATTCCAAGAATATTTCTCTTCCGTACCAAACACAAGGGCCAATAGGATTAATTTATTTCATTCAATTCTCCATTCCCAGCATAGTGCTTATTTGGTGCGACACAATTATTATTTCTTAAAATAATTTCTGATAATATTACTCGTTTATTAAACATCTAAAAACACACGACAAAACGTTGTTTTGAACTGTCACGCTTATTTTTGAAGATGAAAAATTTCCAACGGCATGCCTTGTATTTGATACAAAATGCAGATACTTACTCTATATACTTGAGTATAGTACAAGTTTTTATGATCAGGTATTTTACGGAAAAAATACGGGGTCGCACTATACACAGGTAATTTTTGGAAGAGATTAAAGTCATGGTAATCATAGGTAATTTTTCTGCGGGTTAAAATTCATGCAAAAAAATCAGGGGTTGTACCATACATGAGATCGACTTATACACGAGTATATACGGTAAAATTTATATTGTATATATGTTATACTAGCAGTAGAGCCCGGCGTTGCCCGGGGGTGTAACAGTAAGAGATAGATCAAGTATCCACCATCATAAAGACTGAAAAATAAAACTGACAAAGATTATTGTTTAAGGTTGACGGACACGCATGTCTTAATTAGTTTTTTTTTTTTTTTACGAATTGGTCAAACCTAAACTCAAACAAAAACATTGTTTTCAATCGTTATGAGTCTCTCAATTGAATAGAATAATTTTATAAACAATTGTCTTGTAAATGGAATTTTAAAGCATTCTGAATGTAAAAAATAAAAAAAAAAGTCTGCAAGACAATAAGAAACACTACATGCCAAAAAAAAAAAAAAAAAAGTGAAGTTTTGTTGAATTCGGTTGAAAAATGTAGGTAGCCTTTCTGTAATATTTTAGTTTTACAATTTATGATTTTTACTTATTGAATACAGTAAAAAAATTGCATATTTTTGCTTGTGGTGATTCATAATTAGAATTCTGATTTGAATATATTTTCCACTCGTTGTTTCTAATACAAAAATATTAACTTTATTTGGGTTTATTAATTATGATCTAACAAATCTTATTCATTTAATAGCCTTTCTGTAATAATAATCTTTTACAATTTATGATTTTTTACTTATTGAATACAGTAAAAATTGGACACCATGTGTATTTAAAGTAGTTTCCGGTTATTATTTTTAGTTAGGACTTGTGTATGTTTAGATTTCATTATCTTTCCTAAAGATAAAGAATTTATCCGCTGTTTGTATTCATTAAATCAGTAGATATCGTTAGATTATTGTTTAAGGTTGACGGACACGCATGTCTTAATTAGTTTTTTTTTTTTTAGGAATTGGTCAAACCCAAACTCAAACAAAAACATTGTTTTCAATCGTTATGAGTCTCCCGATTGAATAGAATTTTATTATAAATAATTGTCTTGTAAATGGAATTTTTAAAGCATTCTGAATGTTAAAAATAAAGAAAAAAGTGTACAAGAGAATAAAAAACACTACCTGCCAAAAAAAAAAAGTGAAGTTTTGTTTTATCGGCTGAAAAATATATGAGATCCGCTCCCATATTTAAAGGAACCCGCACACACAAACAACCCGATGTGAGTTGTCCCCCTTCCATTTTCACGATGTCTCTTAATCGTGTTTTCAAATTGATTTTCTGCGAAAACAATTATATTTTTCCCATTTTTGGCGCTGTTAGAACCACCACAAGGTAATTTTATGTAGTCCTGTGAAGTTTTGTTGAAATCGGTTGAAAAATGTTGAAAATCCGATCCAATATATAAACGTTACACACACACACACACACACACACACACACAATCTGCGTTTTATAATAAGTAAGATTAAAGAAGATACTGTATCTTTTACAGTAATCTCTGAATGCATATACTTTCTAGTGCTGAGTTATTTTCCTACTCTTTTTTTTTATTAAAAATACAGAATACACTGGACAACAAAAATTATGTATCTTAGACTAAAACATGTACGATGATTCGGTACTTAGCATTATTCTAGAAATTTTATCTTCATCATGATGGGGAAGTAGACTTAAATTAATTCTTCTTCTTCTTCTTCTGTGAGCCGTGTCTCTTCAGGGCGTTGAGGATCATGGCACTCCACAACCTCCTGTCTTTTTTAGCTCTTACTAAATTTTGTCTTTTTGCTATCTCACCTAATCTCTGTTCTAACAAAGTTCGTTAGGCAGGTTTGCTTTGCTTTCCCCTGTCCCTCTTGCCTTCAACATATCCTGTGAGTGTCAGATTTTCCAAGCCCTCTTTCCACATTATGTGCTATGGAAATTTCAACTATCTCTTTCTGATACAAAGTATGTGTGCTTTTTATTTCTACTTTCTCTAAAACTTCGTAGTTGTTCATGTGTTCAGTTCATGGTATTCCCAACATCCTTCTGTAGAAACATTTCTATTACCTTAAGTCTCTTCTTTATCTGTGATGAGGTTGTCCAGTATTCACTGCCATATAGGAGGACTGATATTACATCACAGCTCAGTAACCTTTTCTTTGTTTCTAATGAAATGTTTTGTTTCTTAATACTTTAGCTTTGAAACACATCCTTCTCTACTCCTTTTCCATTGACCAAAAAAAACTATTTTATTAGTTTTGTCGGATACCAACACAAATGATTTTATACAAGACTAAATTTAGTGCGTTGTTTCCGGATCTGCACAGAGAATTGTCTTAGTAGTATTATCAAATCCGGAAATTATAACGTTGTTTAAATTGGTGTTCCATTGTCGTCTATCTCAATTGCATAAAAACATTCAGTTCAACAAGAATCCAAAAGATTAAAGAGAATGAAAACGCCAAGTTTCTTTACAAGTCATGCTAATCAGAATACAAAATTCTACACAGCAATAAGAGTAGATGATTTATTCATTTCTAACTATAAATAAGATGAAGATTACTAAACAGTTTGATATAAACTTCTTCAAAATTAAAATAAGTGGTAGGACAGTCTTGTAGATAGTTTCTCTGTTTTTCGACTAATAACTAAACGTCTCAATAACTACAATATTTTTGTATTGCACCAGATAAACAAAATCTCAGTTATTAGTTATTTTAATGAGATCATTTGGTTTAAGTGGATAGCTGTAAATAAGTGTAAGTACTTGATATTTAGTCTTGAGGTACTTGGTAATAGTATAAATTGTTAGCCAACCAAAAAGATGGTATAGATTTGCACTTCAAACCGACGTCAAGAATCACTCAAGAACTGTCAAAATTGGTTAAAATGGAATAATGAAATAATAGCAATACAGTTATCAGACTCCATTTGCCATAAGAATGGTCAAAACAAATTTTGCTTACAATCAAAACAATATATCAAGTCTTACGTGATCTTAGCATCGTGTCACAAAACTTTTAACAGATGTCAATATCTAAGACCGTTTTGAATTGTTTTCAGGCAGCTTCATTGGCAAAAGGTGAAACATTTACTTAATATTACTTAATATTTCCTGCACTTATTGGCTTCACTGAGTGAATGGAACTAAATATCAAAATTTGAAATTTTTTTAAAAAGTTTTCTCACAGGTTACTACTACTGACGCAATATTTAAATATGAGCTTGTCAGTTTCACCAGTAAAGATCTAGAAAAGACATGTGCAGCCTTAGAAAATGACTTAGAAATACATTTTTTTTAAATTTGAGATGCTTATTATTCTAAAGTTTGTTCGTATCACAATACTGAAAAGAAGAATTCTTTTGTATTGAAACTGTCTGATGTCCTTTTAATTCCCGTGAAAGCAACATATTACAACTAGTGTAAAATCTCATTGAATTGGCCAAGTGAAATTACGAAAAATCTGGGAGGACAAGGCGTTAAATGGCAAAGACCTCAACGGAACGAAAGAAGCTGATGTAGACCAACAGAAAATGCATCAGTGGCTGAGGAGCACCAGGTTGAGACAAAAGGCCTAATTACTGCAGCTCATAAATAATGTCTTGCAGTCGGCTCCTATCAATGTCACATAATCAAGGATGGAACTAACCCGAAGTGCAGGATCTGCGGAAAATATGATGAAACTTTTGACCATATTATCTCAGGATTTCCGGAACTGAGAAAAAAAAATACCATAACAAGGTTGCGACATATGTGAACTGGAAGATATGCAAGTACAAAATCGAAACCACTGAGAGATGGTATGAGCACCAAGCAGACACAATTACCCAAAATAACGATGTAACTATCCTCTGGGACATACCAATTCGAACTGACAAGGAAATAAAAGCCAACAGATATTATCATGAAAAACAAGAAATTCAGGAAGTGTATGCTTATTGACATAGCAGTACCGTCTGAGAGAAACATTTCCATGAAAATAATCGAGAAATTGTCCAAATACAAAGACCTGGAGATCAAGATTAACAGGATGTGGGGAATGAAGACTGATAATAATAATCAGGTCTCTGGGTCTTGTGAGAAAAGGAATGGACAATTTTACTAACAGTGTTCAAGGTAACATCAACATACAAGTTGCCTAGAAGATCGCCCTACTATGAACATCACATATGCCAAGGAAAATACTATCCATTAAATAACAATTTTCCTATACGGCCTAAGGGCCATAGTTTGAACCCGGCTCTACAGGATACAAAGCAGGAAACATCATATACAAATAATAATAATAATAATAATAAAGAAACCACTAATCCATCAGTAGTTACGTAGTGCATGATTAAAAGTTAAACACGAAGATTTTATTCTTGCTGCACAAGACCAATGTTTGCTGACTAGAAATTACAAAGCATACATACTGAAGAATTATGCTAACACGATTCTGTGATGAATATCCAGAAACAATTTTATCATCTTGTATCATGTGGCGTGGTATTAGTATCCACAGAATATAAAATTCGGCATGGTAGAATGGACAAATATCTGCATTGGAAAATCTGTTAAATATCGTTGGACTTTACAATACGCACAGACAGAACAATCAAAGCCAGACATCGGAATCAAAGACCACAAAAACAGAATTTAATTTCTTATTGGCAATAACACTTCCTTTAGATTGTAATGTATCTCTGAAGCTCTTCAAAAACTATCAAAATACAAGGACATTGAAGTAGAAATCTAAAAAATATGGCACATGAAGACGTCAATAATTCCGGTTGCATTTGGAGCTTTCGATTTGATTAGAAAAGACTCTGATAGACTTATTGAAGAGATCCCCGGTAGCCCACGTCTTAAAGAAATACAACAAATTTTTCTTACAGTTACAGCTTACACCTGACGAAGAAGTTTATCAATGAAAAATGTGTGTGCTCTTAGGTTGAAAAATGTTCCGTGAAAATGTCACGATGCCGTTTCTGACTTTAGGCCTCCGGGTGGAATCTGAGAGGAAATGAGTATGCAACATACAAGTAAATAATAATAATAATAATAATAATAATAATAAAAAGATAGCTAAGACGAATGCAACAGACCAGTTACAGAAGCGATGGCAAGATAAACCGCTTCATGGCCAATACTCTGCCCGTACCAAACAAGCTGACGTAGACAAAACCCGTACCATCAGTGGCTACGTAGTGCAGGGTTGAAAGCGGAAATCGAAGGTTTTATCCTTGCTGCGCAGGACCAATGCTTGCTAACTAGGAATTATCAAGCACATATACTAAAATATTGTGTCAGTCAAAATGCAGATTCTGTGATAAATATCCAGAAACGATTGATCATCTTGTAGCAGGTTGTACAGTGTTGGCACCCACTGAATATAAAACCCGACATGACAGAGTGGGGCCAATATCTGCACTGGAAAATCTGCAACTTCTACGGGAAGAAAACTGAAAGAAACTGGTATGAACACCACCCAGACCCGGTTACGGAGATAGGACCTGTTACAATTCTATAGGACTACACAATACACACTGACAGAACAATCAAGGCCAACCGCCCAGATATTGTTATTAAAGACCACAAACAAAAACGGTGCCTCCTTATTGACATGGCAGTCCCTGCCGACTGCAATGTATCTTTGAAGATATTCAAAAAGTTCTCAAAGTACAAGGACCTTGAAATAGAAATCGCGAAAATGTGGCATATGAGAACATCAACAATCCCTGTTGTAGTTGGAGCCCTAGGGCTGGTTGGAAAAGATTCCAGTAGACTAATTGAAGGGATTCCTGGAAGTCCATGCCTCAAGGAGATACAGAAAATTGTTCTGACAAGTACAGCCCACACCTTACGAAGGGCTTTATCTATGTAATCTTTTTTTTTTTTTTTTTTTTTTTTTTTGTCAGTGGAAAGTGTCATGACGCCATTTCTAACCTTAGGTCCCTGGAAATCAAAGAAAAAAAAATAAAAAAATAAAAATAATATAAATTGTGGTCCTTACAGTGAACTGAAAGAATATTGAAATATGAGCTTGAAAGTTTTATTGATCATTGCTAATACATAAAACAGCTGGCCAGTAATTAAAATTACCAATGGCCAGTATCATTTTACTGATTTGGGAAGAATATTTATTTTCATAACATAAATACATGTTTCTAATATGACTCAATAGGTAATGGAAAACAGAGCGAAATAGAAATTGTGAAAACTAGTCTCTTATAACAAATGTTAATTATATTGTTTGTTTTTTTTATTATTAATGTTTACCCAATACAAGGGCTAAGTAATACGAACGAAAAAAAGAAGCATACAAATAACGATTGATCCCAAATTTGAAGATTGCAGTGTTCGAGGAAGCATCCATGCGGGAGCCTGACCCACTAAGTAGAGATTCTTAGAAAAGAGATATTCCATTTCATTTAAATAGGAGCGAACGGAAAATATTTTAAATTTTGTTATATAAACATTGCAAAAGCGCGTATACATCGAGTTAAATATTTCTCAGCACATAGTCATGTATCGTATACAACTTTCTACCTACGTTTCTTAGAAATGTGTCATTTCATTTCTAGTCTTTTCAATTAGTATTTCCCTAACAGTTAAGTCCTATGACACTGCGTAGGCACTTGTTAATGTCAATGACGTGGGACTCAAAATATTTATCAACATCATATGCCGTTTAAAAATGTCTCCAACCTAAAGTCTGCATTTTATTTTTTTAAATAACTTCACCTCAAGTAAGGCAATAAAGTCACTAACATGCAAGGAATTATTGAATGTGAAATAATATAAGAATAACAGTATTAAAGAGCAAGAACATAAATTAAGAAGACAAAGGATAAATTTTGAAATTGCATTTAAATTTTTGAATTCCAAACTTGACTAGAAAGCAAGAAGCCGGATGAATATTCTATAAATAAGAAATTCAAGAAAAGAAACTGTTAGCATAGAACTTACGGTTACATCTAGCCCTTTCGGTTGTAAAATCATGAGTTCTTGTCAGAAATACTAGTACTGTGCTTGAATTCATACAGAACAATTACCATGAAAGTATTTATAGAAAAGGCAAAGGGAAGCTACATTACGTCGATGGGAAAATGAGTGAAACCGGGATACCAGGTCACGATCAATGACATTGCAGATTATCCTTTGGAATTTAACAAGGATCTCTAAATATATAGCAGGAACACAAAACCATGTGACAACAATATTTTAATCATGGACGAATGGTAGACCTGTAAATTAAGTAAGATATATTCGGGTGAGAAAAAAATGTCTACCAAGACACAATAAACCAAATTTCCTAGAAGCAAACCTAGAAATTGGTTCGACATAATTTTTCCACTTCATATCAGCAGAAAATATTAGCCCGAGAAGATGCAATGAGTCAGTCTCCTGTAGGTTAGCATCAGCCATACTGATGGAAGGCAGAAAGTGTTCTCTCAAACGATTAATAGAGAGCAGTTTGCTTTAAAATTAATAAGCCATTTCTTGCCCCAGTTAACAACAGAATATATAACATCTTTTAGATCAGCTAATAATTTGACATTATCGAGCCCATCAGATGTACTATATTTACTTATAAACAACACTATTTATAACTTAGAAAGTTATCTTGAAGTTGAATTGTAATAATGAAAATCTTAGACGTTAACTGTTATTATAAATTATCACAGTTAACATAGATGGGATATTTAAGTTTCAATATATGACTATTATTGACAAGTAAGATGTATATATATTTCATATTATGAAACGATAGCGACACGCCTCGCTAACGTGGTTTCCCAGAGAGGGAGATTTTATTGAGAAAGATTTGAAGCATCTAAGCGTGTAGACGATAATTTCACTGTCTACTAAAATAACGTTTATATTATTGCCATTAATATTATAGTAATCTGACATAATTTGGTGTGCACAGAAGGGAGCGCTGTTTGGAACAGCTCTTATACTAAACAAAGGGATGTGTCTCTATGCTGAGAAGAGGAACTGGTATATGACCCTCATCATCTGGACGAAGCATTTAAGACACGGAAAGAAATACAAAATAATGATATATGAATATGTGTGTGTTTACAAGTTTTTTATGGATGGAGGGAATGTATTTTTATGTTTGGACATAATGGTCAAAACGAAAAATTCCAGGGATCCAGTATTTTGCATGGATAAGCACTAATATGTTCGATTAGTATAATGGTTAAGAACGCGAAAGGTGGAATCAATGAGCCAGTTCCAAATCCCCAGATAATCTTCTACATTCACTTTCGCACTAATGTCAGTGGGAAAATCTTGAATCCATACTTTCCAGGTAGAAAAATAGGATTAAATAGTAGGGTAATCTTCGGTGACAACCATTCTAGAATGGGGATAATTAAAAATATCAAAACCATGTAAATACAATGTGAAAACAATTCATTATCTTTCCGAAGATATCATGACAATTCACAGATAATAAAGAAAAGCAATATGTGGCGAGTGATGATAGGCTACTTCCTAGAGAGTCATATAACAAAAGGAAAACAAAAGCAAAATCAAGAACTATGTGACGTTGACCTAAGTGGTCATATAAGGTTACATGATATCACTTAAGAGCGCACTATACCATTTCTATCCAAATGAACTAATTTTAGCAAAATAGACTGTAATATTGAGTCCAGTTGTATGAAAATCTGTGTGGGCTTAACCTTAAAAGTTATTGAAGATTAGCTGAGTGCATAAAAATACAATAGGTGATTTCTAGCTAATGAAAGCAACTTCTAACAAAAACTGAGTGAGGAACAGTGTTTGCAATGAAGTGCAAGACATATTTGACGTCACAAATGGATATATTAGCCTTAATGGAAATACTAGCTGTTTCCTTATAAATGTCAGTTTATAAAGTTAACTTTTGATGGGAATGGAATTTCATAGAGATAAAATTTGTTGGTAACTTTTATATGTTTTGAAGTCAAACTATTACATTTGTAGAGGTATTGTTGTTAAGACTAATACGAACACAAGACTAAATCTCTTATACGTACAATTATTGTCTATTCACCTCCGAGTTGGTTAGTTATTATCAGCAAATGAGTATGTGACTTTGGGTTCTTTTTTGAATTTGGATTTCCTTTCTTGCAAGGATATAAGATGCTCTGTCTTTTTCCTCTCAAGTGGGATGCTTATATATATATATATATATATATATATATATATATATCTTTTTCCACGTATGAACATCCTATGTCGACCCAAACACATGTTTACATACTAGGAACTGCCACTGACATCCTATGATGACCAGTGGGATTGTTACAGAAAAGAAAGGCAAGAATGATCTGGAAATGGTTGAACCTTTAGAGTCAGATCCTAATATATAAAGAAATTGGCTTGAAAATCGATTTCAATCATTGTCTTGTTATTTTAATTCCTGTTCATTTGTTGTTCTTATCCCTTAATGTTTTATTTTCTTTTTTTCATATTCTTTTGCACTCAGTAACCCTTACGTTTTGCTGAGTATATTGAAATGACTAAAAAATAAAATAATTCATGTCAAAGTTGACTATGGTGCAATGTTATCAAACTAAGAAAGACACGAGAGTAAAACTCTTATATATAAAATTATTGTTTTTTCAACTCTGAACTTCGTCAATTAATATCAGTGTAAAGGTTTTAGGAGGGTTTTCAAACCTAGATCACCTTCTTGTGGGATGCTGTGACACTTTGTCATTTCTTATTCGGTATAGTGCGATTATATATCATCCTGATATTTGTTTGCATATGATGGCACATCCTAAACGCAGCTTTGTCAACAACCTATTTAAATTTTGTTGACAGCCACTGACATAATGTAAGATGCGAATCTGCGCCTGTTTTTCACATGGGTTCTGTCACCACACTCGAGTGTGACTCTGAGTGCAAAGTCTATTTTGGTATCTGTTAGTGTGAACCCTAGTATATACTGAGGTCAACATAAATCAACTCCTTTTAGAACAAAGTTTCCTTATTTGACTCAGACCAAAGGTATTTTAGGTAACCTAAGTCAAATTTGGATTAAAGAAATATATTTTTAAGCAAAACTAATTGACTTTACCAACATGTCATTTATACAAGTGATTCTCGACGTGAACCTTTAGGACCACAAGTGGGACTGAGATATTTTAGAAATGGACCGGCAGGTATAAATTGAAAAGAGAGGTGACATATGCCTGAAGCAATACTTTGAAGTTCAAACTTGGCAAGCTGATAGGATACCTGGAGCAGTGTTGTCATTTGTCAGGATTTATAATTTCTGCTATATTATGCTTTTGTAAATAAAATGCATTTCCTGTTACATGGAATTTCTATTTGCGTTTATGTGGGACTGGAATTTTTTTGACATCGAAAATGGACCAGAAGGATGAAGTAATTGACAAACATTGGCCTTAAATGGATAAAAACATGGATCTGTTCTTCTCTTGGATCTCTATGATTCTAAAAGAACATCCTTTTGTATTCAAGGTACCACATTTCCCAGTGAAGCTCAACTTTGCTACGACCATCAACAGGTTATAAATATAATCTCTCGAGATAGCTGGCCTCTACGCTTTTCTTTTTAGCATCAACCATGTAACAGGGGCAATTCTAATTTATACATGTAGGCGTTCCCCAACCATTTGCTTACAATACAAAGAAACCTCGTTAAATACTATACTGGGTCTGACTTAAGAAAGTAACCCAGAAGCCGGTGTATGCCCCCTTTTTCAATTTTATCATTTTGCAAAGAGTGATTTGACTATTGAAAATTAAATGTCTTCGTTGCTTATCCTACTTTCTCACTTTCTAAACAACAAATAATGAATAGTTGTTACGTTAGTGAATGCAGATTATATATATATATATATATATATATATATATATGTATGTATGTATATAGATATATCTGTGTGTGTGAATTTGAATAAGATGTTACTCTGTATATCGACTTGTTTTTGAACAGCTGAATAATGTCTAATCTAAAGCCATAGATTGTGTCAAACCAAACTTCTGTTCAGTTTACAAGGTCAAACTAAAGTTATATTGAGCTTTTCTTGAGAAAACTTTCTGTTACTATATATACAAATATTACCTATTTTACACTTTCCAATAGGTCACATCTATAGAGAAAATATTATCCCGTGTTCATTGTTATTGCAGTGTCTATTATTTACCATTCACTATTTTCTAGTTAACTACAACTACTACTACTATTACTACTACTACTAATAATAATAATGCTTCTGTTGCTGAAATATTGTACCGGTCAATTACCAATATTACAAATGCTATTTTGGCATGGACGAGTAGTGTAATGGTTATCAACGTTGAAAGTGGAAACAGTGAGTAGAGTCCAAAATTCGGCCTAGTCTGTTGCGTTCCCTTTCGCACCTGTATGGGAGAAAGGCATTGATTCAACTCTCCTCCAAACTCAGCTATGACTTAAACAGCAAAGTGTGCTGTGCTCGCTAATAATGGGTAGAAGCTACTTTGATAAGGAGTATTTTGAATTCAAATCCATGGAGAAAGAGAAAACATTTCTCTAGATTTCCAAAGGAGCTGTGGTAATTCATTGATAATAAAAGAAATGGAATCAGCAGTTAATATGATCAACTACACTTCAAGTTACCTGGTATTAAAAACAGTTGTTCCGTAATAATTTTTCTAGTGTGGAGTAGTGATAAGACTGTTAGCATTAGAACTACTAATATAGAATGTATAAATAATAATGCATACCTAATGTATTAAGATTTGGTGCTTCTTTTTCCATAAACAACAACAACAACAGTAATAATAATAATAATAATAATAATAATAATAATAATAATAATAAGGAAATCTAAAAAAAATGTTGCATATGAGAGTATCAATAACTTTGATTGGAAAAAGTTCCGGCAGGGTTATTGAAATGATCCTTGATAGCCTACGCCTTAAATAAATACATAAGATTGTACTCACAAGTACAGCTCACACATTACGAAGGACTTTTGTGCAAAATGTATGTAATCTTAAGTTGCTTTCTTATACATTTTTTAACAAAATGTTTAGTGGAAAATGTCATTTCTGAACTTAGGTTTCTGGGACACGGAAAGAAATGAGTATACAATAATAATAATAATAATAATAATAATAATAATAATAATAATAATAATAATGCAAGAAGCACAAAATCGAAACCACTGAGAGATGTTATGACCCTCAACCAGATACAGTTACACAAAATGACGATGTAACTATCCTCTGGGACATACCAGTTGAAACTGACAGGGAAATAAAAGCCAACAGACGTGATATTATCATGAAAGGCAAGAAATTCGGGAAGTGTATGCTTATTGACATAATCGTACCATATAAGAGAAACACCTCCATGAAAAGTATCGGGAAATATAAATGTCCAAATATAAGGGCCTGGAGATCGAGATTAACAGGATGCGGGGAATGAAGACTGAGACTGTACCAACAATGATTGGAGCTCTGAGCCTAGGGAGAAAAGGAATGGACAACAGTGTCCCAAGTAGCATTAACATACAAGTTTCCCAGAAGATCGCCCCACTAGGAATATCTCATACAGTAAGAAAAATAGCTATCAATTAAATGGCAATTCTCCTATAGGGCTTCATGACCACTGTTTGGATCCGGTTCTACAGCATGCAAAGTAGGAAACATAGCATTCAGAAATAATAATAAACCCAAGAACCAACTGTTGCCCCAAAAATTATGAAAAAGAAATCTAAGGTTAAAGCTCTTGAACAGATGAAACAACGCTGGCAAGACAAACCTCTGCATGGCCAATATCTAGAACGTGCTAATAAAGTGGATAAAATTAACACTCATCAATGAGCACCTGGATTAAAGGTGGAAACGGAAGGCTCTATTCTTGCAGCGCAAGGCCAAAGTCTTTCTACTAGGAACTTTCAGGCAAAAGATATACATAATAATGTGGATCTAAAATGCAGGTTCTGTAACAAATATCAGGAAACCATAGACTATCTAATCTCAATATGTTTTGTACTTGAACTAAATGATAAAAATCGTTACGATAGTGTCGGGCAATACTTAAACTGGACAGTATGCAAAAACTTTGGAAAAGTTGTTAATAAAAACTGGCATGAACATCACTCAGCACCGTTTGCAGAAATAGAAGACATTACCATTCTATGAGATTACACAGCCCTTAAAGACAGAAAGATTGAAGCAAATAGGCCGGACATAATTGTCAAAAACCGAAAATAAAAAAACTAAAAAAAACTTGCCCTTTAATTGATATGGCTTGCTCAGCGGACTGTAACATAGCAAACAAGAAATTTGAAAAAAAAAACCAAAAAAAAAAACTATAGTATAAAGACATGAAAATCGAAATATTAAAAATGTGGAAACTGAAAACAAGAATAATATCTATCATTGTAGGCGAGCTTGAAATGATAAAAAAGGAACACAACAACACACTGAAAGAATCCATGGAAAGCCCAGCTTACGAGAAATACAAAAAATTGTGTTTATTAGGACGATCTATACATTAAGAAGAACTTTCCTTATGTAACTCGAATTATGTTATGGGAGTTAGAAAACAAATCAGCAAATGTAACCATACGAACATACTTCTACCTGATTTAGGTCTTCCCGCAAACTTGATAGGTAGTGTGACTATAGCAGAAATCGAAATATAATAATAATAATAATAATAATAATGATAATAATAATAATAATAATAATATGTTCACCGCAGTCAAATCATTCGTGATTGAGTGAATTCTGTTCTTTTCAAAGGATTCAGTTATCTATATCAGCCTGTAAATTTTGATTTTGGTTCGATTTGCTTCAGTTTATTTTAGCCTTGTCATACAAGAAATAAAGTATAGAAATGGATTCGTTTTTGCTCGATTGTTAACGATTATGATAAAAAAGGAAAAGCGGCACACACACACACACACACACACACATATATATATATATATATATATATATATATATATAAAACCGGACACGTTGGTTCTGTGATTAGGTTCCCTCTATGCAATTCTTTCAAACGTAGGTGTACCCACTCGCACTTGATTGCATCTTGGAGACAGTCCACGCTTCACAACACGTTATTGATATTCAAACCTTGTACGAATTCTCTGGAGATCAGTTATAGAAAGTAATAGGGGAAGCATTTGGGAAGGTAGGAATGGCCCCGGCCATCTTGCCGACCTTGCCAAACCATCACAGAAGATGCGGTCTCTCAAAGCATTCTTCCAAATCTCGGCGATTCCAAAGGTCGCGTTATCGGCACGAGATTATGCCAATGTTCTGAGACAGTCTGCCTCCGTTCGACTCTCCATAGTTAATCGATTCTCAGAAACGCATCAATGTTCAAAACAATAAATCTAAAGAAACAAAAAAATCAACAAATTATCTTCGGTCAATTTTTTTTTTCTCTTTCTGGTTTCTTTCACGTTCTCCTCCTTTGTTTCTGACTTTTTGGTTTTTGACTGCTTTTTCAAAAATGCACATTTACATCTATCAGCATATGCCGATTATATATATATATATATATATATATATGTGTGTGTGTGTGTGTGTGTGTGTGTGTGTGTGTGTGTGTGTAAGTGCTTATAGTATGCCGATAATAGATTTTATACATAAGTATATATAAATGAATTCGAACATACACAGACGCATATCTGCATATAAACATGCTTATAGTGAAATTCTAAATATGTACCATTATAAAGTTATTTTCAACTTTTCATATGGTTGTGGGATTCCTTTGACCATATAAACGACTTTCTAAATAATATAATTATATGTTTGAACGTGAATGACAAGAAAAGATTTCTCTGAAGAAGAAGAGAACGAATCATAAAAGCACATAAGTTGTTTTTATGGATATGTATTTCTTTCTATGAATTTTCTATATAAAATGTTTTATCTAACTTCAAATCAAATCCTTCAAATATCAGTAAGATAAAAATAAAATAATTTTGAATATATATTGTGTTTTTATGAATAGTTATATGCACTCAACTTTCATAAGAAAAAGTTGTATTTTTTATTCAATGTGAGCAAGTGCATACGTTTATATCTAGTATCTCAGTATATTCATATGTATTTATCTATCTCAGCATATTCATATCTATATTTCTATCTATCATATTCATATCTATCTCAACATATGCCCATCAATGACAGCATATCCATATCTATCTTAGCATATCCATCTCTATCTCAGCATATTTATATCTATCTATCTATCTATCTATCTATCTATCTATCTATCTATCTATCTATCTATCTATCTCAGTATGTTAATATCTATTTATCTATTTCAGTGTATTCATATCTATCGATCTCAGTCTGTCCTTAACTATCTAAGTCTGTTCATTAACCGCATTAAGTACTAAACCACACATTTTAAAATATAGTTGAGTGTATACACACACACACACACACACACACACATACATTTGTGTGTGTGTGTTTAATGCGTGTGTTTTGTGCGTGTGTTATAAATTTAAGGTACGCTATATTCATGGAGAAAAGTGCTCATTGTAAGGGATAGAGCGTATGAAAATATAAAAGCGCTCATTTGGGATAAACATTGTATTTTTGCAACATAGCAAGGGCCTATATATGTGAGAATACTCAATATATATATATATATATATATATATATATATATATATATATATATATATATATATATGTATGTATGCATGTGGGTACACAATCTTTATGTAATGCACAAGGTGGTTAATTTACAATTTAAAGAACTGTTTAATCAATCACGTCTTTCCACTAAATGTAACGATTAAAGTTTTAGTAGTGCTACTAATATATATATATGCGGATGACTGTATATATGTATATATATACCACAACCAGAAACATGGATGTATGCGGATGATATATATATATATATATATATATATATATATATATATATATATATATATATATATATATATATATATATAGTCATCCGCATACAACCATGTTTCGCTTAACACAAGCGAAATCAGTGTAGCTAGACATCCGATTGTTTTAAGCCGGGATGGAAACCGGACCGATTTGGCATCAGTCATAGATCCTACCATCCTACCCTTAAGCTATCGGCCCACGGTAGTGAAAGGGAAATTTAACGTATTATATGTATGGGTGTGCTTGTGTGTATGTATGTCTGTAACTTAGCCTGGCGATCCTTGAACAAATGTCTGAAATTTTAAGTTTTAAGATATTTATATATTATAATTTGTATGCTATACACAGGTTTTATTTTAGTTAGCATTGCCTTCCTATCAGTGTGCTTAACTCATATATATATATATATATATATATATATATATATATATATATATATATGTGTGTGTGTGTGTGTGTGTGTGTGTGTGTGTCTGTGTGTGTGTGCGCCCTGTGTGTGTGCCTGTTATTTTTAATGCATTTTGTTTAAACCTTATTTTTTATGGATACTTCTGTTCAAGTAAAAGCTGTTTTTTAATTAAACAGTATTTTTTATCCAACCACATCCCCGGCTTGAATATTCGAGAAATATGCGTCCTCCGATAGCATTCGAGACTGCATCCCCTATGAGGAATCGCCATTGGATCTGACGTGTCTAACCGCTCGGCCACGTAGAACTGACGGTCAAACAAAGCCCGATTACTGGCTTTTGAACACACACTCTCTGCCACAAAGCTGATCTCGGCCGATCAAGGCCTCATTCGAAGCAAGAAGTTCATGTATGGTATTTTTTGTTGGATCTATTTTTTATATTTATCAATTATCTATAATATCGATCCTCCTATAAGGCGGCGGTGAATGCTGGATAAGCACCTCACTGATGTAGAAGAGACGGAGGTCAACAGGTATGTTGTTCTACAAAAGTATGCGGAGAATACCATGGACTGAACATGTGAGCAACATGGAAGTTTTAAGAAAAATAGAAAGAAAATGGACCCTTATCTGTAAAATCAGGAAGAAGATTAGTTTAGTTTGTTTTACAACATATCAACCTCAATGGGTCAATGCCGACGAGATTTTTTTTGCTGGTAATATTTATTCCAAAAATGTATTGTTGTTAATATATTGTTTTTCCTTCAAAAACGTATTGCTGGTATTAAAACCTATTTTTACACTTTAAAAGAATTTTGCCCGCAGTTTGGAGTTAACTATTTGCTCATATTTGGGACCCTAACAGGTGCTACCACCCCGGATCAGGGTGGACCTGGGAACACCAGCAATTAAGATGAGGTTTCGTGCTCCTCAAAACCTCCTCCTCAGAGTCGAAGAAGAAGAAGAAGAAGAAGAAGAAGAAGAAGAAGAAGAAGAAGAAGTGCTTAATTTACGAGTTGATCCCACTTCAAACCGTCATATACAACTAAATTTTGATAGGTTATATTTGTTACTGCATCAATTAATCCACACTTGTGTGTAATTGTTTGATAGCTTACATAGAAATAATTTCATAATTGTTTAGTTTCAAATATATAATAAGTTTGAAACTAAACAATTATCAAATTAATTTTTTCTCGAATAAAATTTGAGAAGTTACATATAAATATATCGTATATTGTGGAATTTGAAAAAGAAGGAAAATAACAGACATTTGATAATAATGTATATTTGATTTTACAAAACGAAGAACGAAAAGGATTTTTTTATTCCTCTGTATTTCATAAAATCAAAAATTAATTAATTTTTTAATGCATGTCAAGTATTGGGAAAGTGTTACTGAATTCTAGGCACGTTATTAGTGATCATTTAAATTTTAAGCATTTTGAGACATGTCTACACACACAGGTCAAACACACATACAGGAGTTCTTAGACACACAAATACTCATTTATCTTTCTCCGTCGATATATTGAATGAGTATGTGAGTGAAAAAAAGAGAAGGGAGAAAAAGGAGAGATTAACAGACAAATAAGGTAAAAATTAAAACATGCTGTAATAGGATAGGTAGATAGATAGATAAACTTAGACAGAGATAGATCGATAAACATTAACGGTGACAAACAATTATGAACAGAGATAAATAGATAGATAAACTATTAACAGTAATAGACACACATGAATAGATAGATTTATAGATAGATAGTAGATATTAACAGTGATAGACATAAACAGATAGATCGATACATATTAATAGATTTAAATAGACACATACATACAGATAGATAGATAGATAGATAGATAGATAGATAGATAGATAGATATGAACAGAAATAGATAGATAGACTTTACTGAACAGAGACAGTGCACGAAATGGACTTCGTGAATAGTTAGGTATCCGATCAGATACTTTAGTTATTAGTTTAAGTTTTCAAGACGACAGTTTTTTCTGGGATGCGATATTCATACCAGTTGACTCAGACAAAAAAGTAATGCAACAGGAATATAAATTTCCGATTTGACAAAATATTTGTACTAAAGTCTCCTAGAGAATTTCAGTTTTTGAAAATAATTTCTACAAAATAATTCGCAGTCTATAATACATCTATCTATCTATATCTATGTATCTTAGCTTTTTATATCTCTATTTCAATGTATATCAATCTGTTAATATCTATCTAACCCATATTATTCTACCTCTCTGTTTGTTCATATATATATATATATATATATATATATATATATTGAGAGAGAGAGAGAGAGAGAGAGAGAGAGAGAGAGAGAGATGATAACGGTAACTCCGACAAAGAAACTACATTCGTAGGTGTTGATTGAATATTGATTACAAGCATGTTTCTTTAGTATAAACTCCATCATTTAAATCTAATAATCCAAGGTGATACATGTTAATATATATGTATCTAAGCATGTATACATATATGTATTTGCAGAGATGATAATTTTATTCATTTTATTGTATATATATATATATATATATATATATGTGTGTGTGTGTGTGTGTGTGTGTGTGTGTGTGTGTGTGTGTGTGTTTTAAAAGAAAATAAAAATATGCACAGCTTTTTAAATTTTAAAACATTAAAAGTTTAATGGCTGATTTCCTAATTTTAAATATATATATATATATATATATATATATATATATATATATATATATATATATATAGGATGAATGGCAGTTAGTTCTATTGAGATACACATGCTATAGATAGATAGATAGATAGATAGATAGATAGATAGATAGATAGATAGATAGATAGATAGATAGATAGAGAGATAGAGAGATAGATAGACATGGGATTCATCTAAATAAAACATTTATACTTACGTATATAATGCACAAAGTCGTTTGGATGCTTAATTGTATGCACAAAGCTATGTATTTATGAAGACTTTTTTGTGTGTATCTGTTTCATTGTATACATGTATGTCAATATAATTTTAATATACTTATTTGCAGGGATTTGAATTTTTTTGGATTAGCTATATTGATATTGTTTAAAACTTTCACATTAGTATATATTGCTCATGATTAATTATTTCTGCAAAATCATGTGGATTTATGATAACCGATAGATAGATAGATAGATAGATAGATAGATAGATAGATAGATAGATAGATAGATTAATTTGATATAAATAAACATGAAGAAATGTAAACTGAGTATCATGAATATAAACTTAACAGACCTAAATATTTGGTGATGATGACGATTTAATAATAATAATAATAATAATAATAATAATAATAATAATAATTTACAACTTTTACCCATATCTAATGATGTTGATTGATATATGTAAATATAATCCTGTACAAGCACATTCATATATACATTTTCATGTGCATCCACTATCATATATATATATATATATATATATATATATATATATATATATATATATATATATATATATATATATATATATATATATATATGTGTGTGTGTGTGTGTGTGTGTGTGTGCATATATATGAATGGATTGTCCACTAGCTTATTCATAGATTATATATTAATATGTAAATTTTTGCAACGGTTATCATTATCATTCTGTGCCTGACGATTGCCATGAGTATGAATTTCAGAATTGTACCAAAATGGTGAAGAACAAAATGTTCCTGTTTCAGTGTATATATATATATATATATATATATATATATATATATATATATATATATATATATATATATATATATATATATATATATATATATATATATATATATATATATATATATATATATATATATATATATATACATATATATATATATATATATATATATATATACATACATATATATATATATATATATATATATACATATATATATATATATATATATATATATATATATATATATATATATATATATATATATATACATATATATATACATATATATATATATATATATATATATATATATATATATATATATATATATATATATATATATATATATATATATATACATATATATATATATATATATACATACATATATATACATATATATATATATATATATATATATATATATATAAGGGAGAGAGAGTCTGTCCATTTGGGTAGCAATCTCTCATTTATTTCAGTAAAATTTGTGAGTTCCCTTATGTAAAGGCAGATATTTAAATATATCAATACACCTCAAAGGACTTTGGATTACTCCTAAATGTTCGTCAGCATTCTCCCATGAAAACATTTACTTTTCCATAAACCTGTCACCCGTGCTAATTACCTGACCGTAAATCATTACATGCGGTTATCAGTGTAGTGTACTTCTTGCTGATCTAATCACGCAGATTATCACTACTTTTAGAAGTTCTAATCCAACTGGGTTCCCTATCTATTAGTTCAGTTTATTAATACACTATAGTTTTTTTTCACTATTGATTAGTATTATTCTGTAGTTAGTTTTGTTCTTAATTGTGTGTTTTAAACTGTTTTTATTTTTTTTTAAGAGACAGCCTGAGCTTAACTAAATATCAGTTAAATGTCATTCTTAATTTAAGTAATAGTTTATCATACTCTAATAAGCTCATTAGAAATTGCAATATTAATATTTTATTCATTATTAATATCTGTAATAAAACAAATTAAGCAGTTTTGTAGACTAGGAAATTCAATTTTACTGATTTCCTCATGATATTTTTTAAATAAACAATTTATTTGTAAACAACTGTGCTCAAATGTGACTAAATCTGATGCAATTCCACTACTGCCATCAGAATGGTTTAAGAAACGAGAAACAAAAACTTAAAAAAAAGAAGGAAAACGCAAAATTAAACAAATAAGTGATTTTTTTATAGTGTATTTAGTAACACTACCAGTTATATTTTTTTAGTTGCATTAAAATATTTTTATATTCATTAGTCATAAGCATAAAACAATTGAAGTAGTCATTTATGTAATTTAAGCACCAGTTCCTGCACAAAAAAATTAAGCAATTAATTGGGTACTGGTCAAATCTAAAGCTGCTTACGAATAGTCCTGTTTTCAGACTAGTATAAGCTTAGTAAATCATCAATACCTCAATGAGTTCGATCCTTACTGAGAGCTCCACAATCAACAATGTTTAAAATGTCCATATTTCATGTCACTGCAATAGGCACGTTGTTATTATTAATGTTAGTGTTATTAATTATACCAGTTTATCTTACTTCGAATTATCTGATTTCTTATAGAAGTTACTCTGAATTATCTGGTTTTAAGATTGAACTTTAGCCTGTTCTGTTGTATCACATCAATAAAATAGTAGATTTTGCTTACACGTGTACTATCCCGGATGTCGATTTACTCACTGCAACAACTAATAAGTTACACTACTACACATATTACTACTACTTCATATGTCGACATTACAACCACTATTACTAGTGCTGTGGTCATCAAAACTACAAGTACACTACTACTAGAACTCTCCGTGGGGGTACATCAATTATAATCTGGTTCATCCCATTATTTCAAGGAGTTTTTACGTCTAAAAAATATACTGCATGTTTCTTAGTAGGCAACAACCAGTCTTATGGGACACTAAGTTTTCCAGAAATATTTTTATGCAGGCCTTGGTTAAAAATAATCACTTATTTATACTGCTACTAAAATGACCATTTCTTCCATTATTAAAGTCTCAAACACTAACACTGCTTTTCAAAAAAAGATTGCTTCCAAAACACTGACAAGTTAATGTGGAGTTTGAGATAGTCAGCATTCAAAAACATAAAATTATAACAAAACTTAAAAATATGCTTAAATCTTTTAAATTTTAACTAAACTGTATTTCTTCCTTTTTTCTTGACTTTTAATCTTTCTACATTTTACTTCTTTGTTATTTAATTTTCTTTCTTTTTTCCTATTGCTTAATCTTTCTTTTTATCGCTTAACTTTTCTTTCTTTCCTAACGTCTAACTTTTCTTTACATCTTTTCTTTGTGATTTCTTTATTGATTATTGTTTAACTTATTCTTTCTTTCAGTCCTATTTTTTTAAACAAAAATATTTATTTCTTATTGTTTAACTTTCCGTATTAATTTTCATTTTTCCTCTATTCTTTTCTTATTGGTTTTTCTTTCGTATAGTTCAAATTTTCTTTCTTTCGTATTGTTTTTTCTTTCTTGAGTATATTTTAACTTTTCTCCCCTTCTTTCTTTCGCATTTTTAAAAAAACTTTTTTTTCGCATTGTTAAACTTTTTCTTTCTTTTTTATTGTTAAACCTTTCTTTCTCTCTTTCTTTCGAATCGTTTAACTTTTCTTTATTTCCTTTTTTCTTTCAGAACACTTTGTCTTCCTTGCTTTTTCTTTTTACTTGCTTTCTTCGTATTTTCTTTCTCTTTTTCACCATGCTCACTTAAAAAAAAACAGTAATGTATTGCTATCATTATATAGTTAATAGTTTCATTTATATAAAAAAAACAAAAATTCTTACAATACTTCTTAACTTAAATCACTAACGAACTTCAACAATAGCCACTACAAACACTACTACTACAACGACTACTACTAGTACTACAGGTATGTTGCAGAAATTACTAATAAAAGTAGGATTATCGCTTTCATTTCTCCTGTTAATGTCATTAAAATTTCTGCAAGACGCTGCAATTACTACAAGTGCTAACCTTAGATTTTTGTTGGACATTATGCCAGTGATAATATTTAACTTATGTGAGTTGGGAGAGGAAATAATACGAAAAATATATGCTCATGCCTTCCAAGATGCAAAATAACACAAGTTATATTCAGGTTTCGAAACTGTTCTCCTATTTTTTACTCTGTACAACAGTAAACCTTTCCAGTACCACTACCAACACATCTTCACTATCTACTATGTGCATTTACAAATTCAATACTCCTACAATACAGCTCTAAACAGTTCTAACAACTATTTCTTCAACCACCACCAATACTACTACTACTACTACTATCATTACCAAAACCATCATTATTATTGCCACCGTGGTGTACATTTTTAACACCACTACCCACCGCTCATCGCTTCTACTATGATTTTAAGCAGCCATGAGGCCGCTTGCACATTAGAAGTATGATGAGTCATGTTACCAGGTCTCTCTCTCACCCCACCTCTATTCCCTTCATCCCCTGGTTCCAGCTCGCGCTGTAGAAAAGTAGCAACTCGTGTGAACTCACCATCTGTGTCAGCCTTGCCTCTGAAGATCCCTTATCACACAGCGTCTTTCCACTTCAGGAATATTAGGGTGCTGTCGGCGACGAAAGGCACCAGTCGCCTTAACAATCAATGGATAGCCCGTCCCCACGCATTTGGTCGGCTACCTCACCCAGTCCTTGTTTTTATCCATTCCTACTTCACTATTCTATATAAACCATCCCTCTTTCCCTTTCGTTCTTTTCCCTTTTACTCTTTTCTTGTATTTTTATTTTTTGATTTTATTCATACCTTTTACATTCTTTATTTTTCTGTTTTCCCTTTTTCTTACGTCTTTCTTTCATTACATTTTTCTACCTTTAATCTTTGCCCTTTTTTCTTCATTTAATTTTTTTCTTAATTCTTTTCCTTAATATTTTTTCTATCTTCTATTGTCGTTCATTTTTTTCTTGTGCTTCCCCTTTTCTCACTCTCTCTTTCTTTCTTTTGCCTTTCTTTTTCTTCGTTTACATTTGCTTTGCAATCCTTTCTTGTTTTGCCCCCTTTCAAGTTTTTCTTTCGTTTCTTCAGAAGTATGCTTTCATTCGGAACCATTCTTTTTCTTGATAAAACCTTATTTCCAACCAAATCATATCAATTCTTTTTAACTTTCGAACCTTTTTACCCTTTCTTTCTCATCTCATTCCGTACACAATCTTTTTATTTATTGGTTTACAGGTTTTATTTTACCCCTCACGCTTTATCTGTGTTTATTTATCTACCTTAAGTTTGCCTTCATTCTTTTTTCATCTTTATTGTTTCTGCTGCGTTAATCTCTTTCTTTGATAAACTTTGCTTCTTTCTTCTTCGGATATTCATGTTATATTTCTTATAGTTCCTTTTCTTTCTAGCCCTTATTTTCGTTCTCATATTTCTTTCTTTTCATTTTCCTTACCTTATTACATTTTTTTCTTTACAATTTAATTTTATTCTTCCTCCTTCCCTCCTCATAATTCTCATTCCAAATCTTCTCCCGCCATTCCTTCCATCATTCTTTTTCTCTGACAACACTACTAGTCCCCACTGACAGTCCCACCATTTCCTTCACCTTACTCTCAACTCTTGAACATAATCTCTTTCTCAATCCTGGGTCCTACTTTTGTCACCTCCCTTCACTCCTTTACTCTCCCCACAAACATTTTCTTCCTCTTTATGTTCACTCTTCTAGTGTTGCTAAGGCAGTTGCCGGCTTGTTAGCTATTTAGCTAGCAAGAATATAACTTCCCTGAGTTCCCAAGTCCTTTAGCTTTTCCCTCTTACAACCAGTATAATTTAGGCTGTCTCTCTGGCTATCAGAAAAGCAGAAAGATAGAGAACAAGTTAATTTCTCAAAAGCTCCGTTTTCCAATAAGCATTATGTTACTAATAACAAAGACAACTATCTATGATGTAGATGTTAACTTAAATAACGGTTTTAATAATATTATTATTAATGTTTCTAGTACTAAAATAAATAATTTTTTTTCGTTTCGGGAAACCCTTTTTGAAATGAGCGAATCATTAAGTGTTGACTTCTTGTTGCAAAAGAAGCAACAATATTTGATAATACAGGAAGATCAACTATGCCGCAGGTAGAGTACGCTTATATACTTAATATCAACAAAAATTAATTACTAACATAAACAGTTATATGAAACTTATCAAGGATGATTAATTATAATTGATGTAACTGTAAAACTATTATTTACTCAATCAGTAATTAGCGAACAGCAATAAAATGTAATAATTTATCTACCAATTATTATGGATTACTTAGAAAGACTGATAAAATTTATAATTTCCTTATTTATTATTTAATTAATAAATAAATTATAAAGTCTATCAACCAATTAATATATATCAAATAAAAGGTAATTAACAAAATGAAATTCAGCTAATAATAATTTTTGTAGCTTTTTCTACTAAATTAACACGTTAACATATTATAGTGATATTTTTTTTAGTATTTTATCTATTGAATATTATAATAGTACTGATTGATATTATTTGAATATTATTTATACTTGCATTTTGAACTCCTTTGTTGTTTATGTAACTAGTGCAAAAATTCGAATTGGTAATGTTCTCTCATAAGCACTTTTGAAGTTGCATGTAGTTTTTAAAATTATGCTACAAACAATTATGCACTTAAAGTTTGGTCCAATTATTCTTATGACATCAGTTCAAATAACTTGCAATCATTTAATAACAAATACATATTGACTATGACTACATTAGTTTCACAAAAGACCAATATGTGTAGGCATGGCCGGTGCAAGGGTCTTGTGCCCCTCCTCTGAATCTATGGTATTCTCCCGGATCTATGAAACTAATTTTTCATAAGGTAGTATTCATGTAAAATACACATTTTATTGTAACCTAGTCATGTACAATAGATCATATAAGATATAGGTGAACAGTTCCACTAGAAAATTTTTAATAAATACAATGTATCTAAATACAAATTAGAGATATGTTATAATAGAACATTTCATCTTAGGTAAATCGACAATGTGTTGCGGCAGCTTTTTACAACATTTGAGGTTTTTCTTGTTAAAAGTTGAAGAATTTTAACACATTCAACATTATGGATAAGAAAAAGTGAATTTTATATAATGCTGTCTTAGACTTCCCACGAGCAAAACATGTTCCCGAATTTGGATAAAAAAGGATCCCAGAATGATGTCAAAATCCGAGAACATTTTTCATCCTTTAATAATCATGTGCCTAGATTAATTTGTAACGCATATTTTAGTTAGAAAAAAAAAGCAATTGTGGATAATATAGCAAGGGTCCAAAGCACTGTCCCAGGACCCCGAATCAGGCTTTTGATACCGGTGACGGATTCGTCGGTACATCAAAATTGGCCTGTGTGTACAAGCCATTGGGGATGGAATACCCAATACAATTACTAACCTCTACTCCTTGATGAGGTAAACCCGTAAGATAATTCTATATATCCATTACTCATTTGTAGATGTTTATGATTGAATATATTTGCTGCTTATATTTGATATTCATTTACTTAAGTCCTGTTGTAATTTATTTCGCTTCTTAAAAAGTTTGTTAGTGGATTATGGGATTATGGTAAATTTTGTCTATTTCTGCGATGAGGGGTTAGAGTCAGACTAATTTTCTCATTTCTGTTGTTATTATAACAACGTTTCGGAAGTTGTGCCCTCCATACATTTCCAGATGTTGATTCAGGTAATTTCGAACTGTACCTGTTTACGATAAAATCATAATATCAATTAAAAAAAAAAATGATATTTATC
The DNA here is from genome assembly GCA_903632075.3 of Acanthosepion pharaonis. NCBI lineage: Eukaryota > Metazoa > Mollusca > Cephalopoda > Sepiida > Sepiidae > Acanthosepion > Acanthosepion pharaonis. The sequence continues at coordinate 762,946 of CAHIKZ030004749.1, read as the reverse complement.
CCAATAATTAAGATATACAGAAAACTCAAAAAAACCGTTAATTAATTTAAGATAATTAGATATATTATTCAAGTACTTTGAGAAGCCAGGATTTCCAATGAGGATTTTCAAGGCAGAAATATTAAGTAAATATCCATAAAGATGAAAGGTAAATATATATATATATAATATATATATATATATATATATATATATATATATATATATTTATTTTTCAAAATAATCAACAACTAGTGAAAATTAATTCATAGATTTTTTCTTATAAATTCCAAATGATTTTAACGTAATCTCCACATTCGACAACGCAGAACAGGAGATATAATAGAAAACGTGTACCTGAGATCATGCAATAAATATATTGATATAGGTAATACCTATGACAAAAGCAATTAAAATATTTTAATTTTAAAGAACCATTTTTTATAAATGTATAATTATAAAATAATATCACTATAAGTAATTTTCACAAATACAAAGTTAGTATTTATTTAATAGTACTCAAAAATAAAAAGTTAGTATTTATTTAATATTACTCAATAATAAAAAAAAAATAAATGTGATTAAAATTACAGCCCGGAAGATAAAATAATGAAAATATCATCTATGTTGATAAGAGGTTAGTGAAAATTTAATCTTATAGCTAAATATTCCCGTAAACATTTATACTTTCTTCCGGGGAAGCAATATATAGAAATATTTTAAAATTATCAAAATATAGAATAGCTATATATATCTATATATATCTATATCTATCTATCTATCTATCTATATATATATATATATATATATATATATACATATATATATACTTAGTATAATGGCTTACTTGGTAGATACATTGGCCAGTATGGCACATATGCAAACACCCTTGCAAAGAGAATTGGTGAGGGCATAAGCTACCGAAGTTAAGTATGTAATTATGAGGTTACGTCTCCTGAAATTTCAGAGTTCAGAATTGTGTAAAATAATTTTGAAAATAGGTAGCTGTCTCAGCCCAAACCGGTAAAAAGACATAGAGAAACTAAGTAAGTACAAGGACCTCGAGATAGAATTCATTAGAATGTTGCATCTTAAGACAACAGCATTATCTCTTAGCTTTGGAGATGATGTCTAAAGAAGCAAATAAATATGTGGATTAAATTCCAGGTAGCGCTAAAATATATTAATTTCAAAAAATGTCTAATTCTCATGTCTTTTGTAGATTTATCCCTACACAGTGACCGAAATTATATATTTATCTCTCTTTGATTGCATGGCATCTCTCATCGATTTGCGTCTTGTGATGCCAAAAAACCTTGTTGTCTCTTGGAGTCTCTGCTTGAAACTTGGTGGCAACTAGTAGTACTACGCAAAGCAAACAACAACAACAATGATAATAACAATAACAATAATAATAATAATAGTAATAATACCATCAACTAGATACAGAAACGATGGCAAAATAACCCTGTTCAGGGTCAATATTCTGCCCGTACCAAATAAGCTGATCCAGTCAAACACCGTATGCATCAGTGGCTACGTAGTGGAGGGTTAAAAGATGAAACCAAAGGTCTTATTCTTGTTTCACAGAACCAATGTTTGCTAACTATAGAAATTACCAAGCACGCATACTGAAAAATTGTGTTAGCCCAAAATGCATATTCTGTGATAAATATCCAGAAACAATTGACCATCTTGTATCAGGTTACGGACGCGGTGTTGGCACTCACTGAATATAAAACTCGGCATGGCAGATTGGGCCAAATTCTGTACTGAAAAATCTGCAAATTTTACAGAAAGGAAATTGCAAGAAATTAGTATGGTCATTACCCAGACCTGGTTACACAGATAGGACTCGTAACAATTTTATGGGAATTTACAATACACACGGAAAGAATAATAAAAAAATACACACAGGAGAAAAATCGTGTTAGTTCCTGCAGATTATAATGTATCTGTGAATTAAAAATAAAACTCTCAAAATACAAGAATCTTTAAGTGACACGTGAGGACACCAAAAAATTCCACTTGTACTTGGGTCCCTTAGATTGATTGAAAATGTTCCGATAGACTCACTGATGGGATTCCTGGTAGCCCATAGCTTAAAGAAATACAAAAGTACAGCTCGCAACTTACGAAGGGATTTATCTATTTAAAATGTGTGTGGTATTATATTATAATATTAGTATAATAATTATACTTTTATTAAATATTTAAATATAACAGGAAGAAGACAAACATACTGTCGAAATAGTGTTAAACATTATCAGATCCTTAGTCTTTTATTAATTTCCCCCTTCTCTAAGTATTAAAAATATTGAAAAAGTTACATCAATCATTTTGTTTGCTAATAATAATAGCAATAATAATACAAAAAGATTCATCCTGTCACAAAAGATCAAAACCTTCAAACAGATCTAACGATAGGACAGATAAAAAATATCGATTTTTTTAGAAACGATGAAGAAATGATTGATCCTCTAATATTTCAAAGCTATACTTAAAACTGAAGTGAATTTAAATATAGATATGATAATGCCGGGAAATACCTTCAACATTATAACCAACATTAGATAATTTTGTATGAACACAACGTTAGAAAACTGTATGAAAACAAATTATAACCAATACTAGCAGATGCGGTGAAAATATTAAAGTGTTTCAAGACTTCACCATCCACACTGACCGCGACACACAATTTAATATACAAGGTATTATAGTAACAATAAGGACCTAAAAAAAAAACAAAAAAAAACGAAAGTACTATCTCACAGACATGGTCATCTTGCCTGATAAAAACATCTTAGCAAAAGAATTTGAAAATGTTTCAAAATATAAGGATCTGCAAATAGAAACTGTAGGAATGTGGTATTTAAACAACAAATATTCCAATAACAGGAACACTGGGGATAAATAGAAATAATATTGATGCACACATTAATCCTTCAGTGAGTTACAAAAGACTGTGCTCACATACCCAGAAGAAAGCTCTATGCAATATGCTTTCGAAGAAAACCTCAAAATTTAGGTAATAATATAATTTAGATATAATAATAAATAATGATGATGATAATAATGATAAAGAAATAATGATAAAGTAATAATAATAATAATGGTGATAAAGAAATACAAAAATGTGCTTACAAGTACTGCTCACACATTTTGAAGAGCTTTAGGTATGTAAAATGTTTGTGATCTTAGATTTTTTTTTACAAAAATGATCAGCGGAGAATGTCATGAAGACATTTCTGTTCATAGGTTTCTAGATGTAACCCGGAAGGAAATGTGTATACAACGGAAATAAAATGAAATGATTATAATAATGATAATTGCACACTGATTGAAATTAGCCTGTCAAGTGACAGAAACATCTTTGTTAAGTTTTTTTTTTAAATATTTGCATTTACACACTACAACTAATCAATAGGAATGATTATAAAGTATACTGACACATTTATTATATGAGAAACAAAAGATTGTGCCAATAAGCACCATTGGCATAGTTAGAATGTAATAAGCTCAATATTTCTTTAAAAAAAGTAAAAGATTTGGTAAATGATTATGTTAAATAGCGAAATCAGGAAAACTGGCAATAATTATAAATGAGAATTGTTATGACAGATCAAATAAAACCACTCTATTACTACAGATCTATAGTCAGTGGACATTTTTTATTTATTTACTTTACATTTATAATAAGAAAAAGTAATCCTAACGCTTACAACTATATCACAGTCTCTTTTATTTATTTCCTCTTGTAATTTCAAAACAAAAATATATTCCATCAGTTTTATAGCAGTTGTATCTGATTGCACTTTTTAGAAATCAAATAATAGCAAACTTCGTTAATAGAACGTTTTTTTAGCTCCCTACCTTTTAATAATGCTATCTCTAAATATTATATATTTATCCACAGTTTTTCAGTTCTCTCAATTTGTTTTTCAGGTTTCTTCATAACTCTTCCTTGTTTGCCACAAATATTGCAGGAAACAGCATCTTCAGATTTTAACTCTCGATTCTTTTACTGATTGTTCTTGAATAAAACAACTGAAGTTAACATAAAATGTTTACAATATTCAAGTTTTCGAAATCAATGTTGTACACCTACAAGAAGACTGAAGAAACCCTTATCCATAGAAGATTACACACTATTTAATCAATAACAGTTTTATGCCAATGGGAATACCAAGAGAAGAATTTGGAATTAGATAAAACAAGTTACTTTGGCCCCAGGAATTCCTCGGTGGAAAGATATTTTTTTTATGTATCGTGTCTATTTCAGGACATAGGTGATTATGACACTTCACAACTTCTTGTCACTTGTAGATCTAAGCAACGTTTATTTAGCACACATATTTGTTCCCACTCAATCCATTCGCGTAAACTACTTAAGTTGGTTACTCTATGGTTTCCCTTGTTGCTGCAGCTTTCATTATCTTAAATTTTTCCAAACCCTCTTACCGCATAATGTGCTTCAGAAACACAATGAGCGGCAATTAATATGAAATCGGTGAACAGATTTCAAATTCGAGTTGGGAAAGATTCCTTTGGAGAAAAACAGTATAAATCCATGTTCTTTCCTCACCTAGTGAGTTATCTGGAGACCTTTAGCCTAGGAAGACAGTCAGGTGCAAACATCAGACTAGCTGTCCAACTCAGGTAAAAGTTCTGATTAACTATCCAGCTCTGGTCAAAGCCAAATCTTTAGGTGTTTTAATGGTCAGAAATTACACTAGTAGTGGTCTGCAAGACTAGGACCAGAACACGTAAAAATTTCATCTGTTAGTGACCCTACAGTGGTCTCATTTAGGGTGGTTATATAGGGTTTCATAATGAATAGCACATTAAAGTCCACAAGATACTACCACCAGGAATAATCTCTGAGTGCGTAAACGATAACTTATTAGTAAAACCACTGCAGATTAATTTATTTAGGTTATTATTTATTTAGTTTATTTTAGTTATCCCCCTAAACTCAACGAGAAACACTCTGTAAGAATAAGAACCTACACTGTTAAAATTTCACTTGCTTCAGAAACAGCTTCCTGTCATTTAGTGAGATGATGTCTCTGTGCTTCGCAAAAAATCGTCTACAGTAATAAAAATAAACAGATATCAATACTTTATATAAGGGCTTCTCTTACTTCTGATGGAGAAGTGTAGAAACTTTTGAACTAGTAAAAAAACAAAATACCCCCCTCCCCCCAAAAAAACCCGGAAACATCTTGATTATATCATTGATTTCCATTCTAGTTAGATGTACTATCAGTTTTCGTTGTTGCTACGGCTGGAAGTCTTTAAGTAATGTAGTTTTCGTTATTTGTTAAAGTACTTTGTTTGGGCAGCATCAGTCAACAGGGTTTGATGAAGGATCATCTTCTTTAAGATCTAAATGATTTGTTCGCTTGAATCATTATAATATTAATAATAACTGACTCAAGAATATAAAATCAAGCATAGCTGGATGAGGTTAGATGATTCATTGGCAACCAATCCTAATCAACTGTATATGCACACATACAAACAAAGAAAATAAATTATCTGTGACTTTGAAATCGAAATAGTTCGCTCAGCAAGAAGACCAGATTTAGATATCATAAATCAGATTTCAGCGGTTTTAGGTATTTCACAAGACCATAAAATGAAGCTAAAAGAATGTGAAAAGCTAGACAAAGTGAATATTTAAGGAATTTTTAGTTATACTCATCAATATTGGAGTGCTTGGAACAGTTCTAAAGATCGTCATAACAATTGGTAATTCGAGTATGAATCGAAACCAACCAACTAAAATCGGTTATAATAGTGAGAAAAGTAACAATATCTTAGTAACTTGCTGTAACTTAATCTCCAGGGAAAGCTACCAGTAACTATTGGTATGAACCACTCAAAAAAGTGAAAAATGGTAGTTACTAATATAGTAAGTGGGTCGTTCTATTTAAACAGAGTTAGATACATAGAAATCGCCACCTATCTACCGTAGCTATTCCACAAAATATATAAAATTTTGATAACACTTTTGTTGAGCAAAGAAAATCGCACAATGTTGAAACTACTATGTCTCGTGCACATGGCAGGAAAACCGACATCTGCCGCCTCTTTCAATTTACTCACTCTCAAATGGTGCTCGTTGTTATATGAAATTCTCTCAGAGAATTGTATGTAGCCCTTCTCTTCAGATCAGATATACCTTATTTTTCTCCCCCGCCTCCTCTTTTGCTATGGCTTCTTATGTTACTTACATCTGACTTTAAGAGGACGGCTGGCCTCCTTTTTATAGTTATCTAGTTGGAAAAAAACATCGGGAAGGCTCTTCTAAATCAGATAAGCAAGATAACGTTGATCTACGCACGTACTGTAACTCGTTCCGTTTAGAATCTTGATAAAATGGAAATGAGATTTTTTTTGGATAAGCTTTGGTTTATAGAAAAAAATTATATTATTTTGCGAAATTTTTTATATTACGCAAAAATAAAAAAAAAAATAGAAAGGAAGAAAGAAAAAAGAAAGGAAGAAAGAAAAAGAAAGAAAGAAAGAAAGAAATAATTTCAAAGACGGTATGGGGTCAAGAACAAAGATTTAAGGGTGGTTTAACCCTGTTAAATTTTACTATGCGGGTAATAATTTTTCTGATACGATTTACAGTTGATAGAAAAGAGAGCAGATGGATTAGCATTTGGACAGAACCAATATAAGTAATTATGATTTTTTCTATTATAGAATGCTGGCAATACGACAGATAACTGGCAGTGTGACAGAATACAATGAAAACTTTTTGTGGATATTGAGAGGAAGTGACCTTTATCAGAATTAGAACTGCATTTATGAAGAACCATTCTTCTTTTTTTTTTTGTCTAATATCCTCACCTTTTTTTTAATTATTTTCGCAATGTTTCGGCTGTTGTGTCCTCTGGGCTTCTTCGAGAGTCCGTCGATCCGGGTAAAAATCAGCGAATTTCTAAATAAACCTTTTATTTAATATACAAGAATAAATTTTCCTTGTTGCGCTGTCCATATCAAAGGATATCTCGTTCTTTTTCAGTACTGCCCAGTTATTGCTCGCCCTGTTTCTATTGAGTCTAAGTTTACTCAACCCTGCGTTGGGATTGAACTCACCATTTCTATGCAAAAATTAACTCGTTTTCTGCATTGATAACCATAACATCGTTCCGCTAACTTTATCGTATGCTTAAGAGAACAACATTTAAATAAATATCATGAATCCTTAGAGAAAGTAATTTAGAATATTTTACTCGTTGTCACGAGCAACTATTTAACGTGACAAACCAGAAAATGAATATATATTTCTGTTTGTATCTATCTCATTTAGTTCTTAAATAATCAATATGGCGTGTGAACGCATTTCCTATTGTATGATCTGTGTATAGGATATTTCGCCAAATTTAATGTTGTACGGAAAGCATCCATTAACATGAACTATGTGAAAATTAATCTGTTATAAAGCCGCTAATTTCAAGCACTTAAAGAGAACTAGATTTACTAGAGAAGTAACAGTCTATGAGTTTAATTTGCTAATTCAAACTTTACAGTTAAGTACATACAACAATTATCTATACCAATATATATAGAATAGCTTATAGTGATATTCTAATTGTGATGGCTGGATTTCTATCTTGCAGTCTATTTGTATTGTGCTCATTTGTCATTGTGCTTTAATATATATATATATATATATATATATATATATATATATATATACATACATACATATATATATATATATATATATATATATATATAGTACAAGTAATAGATCCGTTGGTATATAATCCAGGTGGATCCTAGTAATATGCACAGAGAGAGCTCAGTGTATTTATTATAACAGAGCAAACCAATCTAGGGCTGAGAACGACCGGCATATGGTTGTGCTGGTCTGAAGTAAACTATATCCATATGACGTAATTTTGGATTTTTTGCTGTACATTATATATATATATATATATATATATATATATAATGGGGAGAGAGAAGGAGAGGGACTGAACATAGAAACAAGTACTTCCGTCACTAATAGCTTACAACAACACTTTAAAACCATTTAACATATATGATCAAAGTATAGTTCTAAGGTATGCTATATTTATAGGTAAAGGTGCTTAAAATCAGAGATAGAGCGTATGTAAATATAAAAAAGGGCAAAGGTCAACATCAAGCGGTTGCAGTCTTGTTTCATGCTTTAGCACAATCTTCAGGCCTTAAGATTGCATTGAAGCATAAAACAGGTCGTAGCCGCTTGGTGCCAACTTATATATATATATATATATATATATATATGAAGATCGTGAAAATGAATTTTCTTGATATATATGATCTGTCTTTGACATGGGTGCAAAACACTAGGAGGAATAGATAGTAGTTAACTCGTATAATTTTTTAGGTTACATATATAGGTCAGAGTAGGCTCTATGAACTTGCACTGTTGCATGTAGTAAGAGATAAAAACTGAAGAAAAGAAAGGCGAGCATATCATACACCAATTTAAATCAGTGAAACAAAGAAAATACAATCGTAAATTTTGCGTAGTATCATATTTTGTTCACTAAAAAATTAACGAGCTTAACTTTTATTTTTGATCGGATATTATGTTAAAGTTATCTAAAAGATACGTGATACTGTATCAGATGTTTAAACAAGGGTGCAATTTTAGTGCTTTCCGTTGGTGATATTTTTTCGTAGATACGCCTTTTAGCGGCAACACCCGTTCGTTATCAAGAATACTATTAAAAGTAAATGGATATAAAATACGAGCTTCTTTATATCTGATTAAGGTTCCAACGTTGTGGGATAACACTTTTCAATAAAAGTCTTATAAACTTGAACTGAAGAGATAACTGTTTAATTTCCGGATAATGAAGATTTGAAGAGTAAAAGAGTCAGATTTTTATGAATAATGTTCCGATAACTTTAAGATTTACGGTCAAACTAAGAGATTCTTGAACAAATTTATGTCATGTTCATCTACAACATTATTGCAGTTTTATCTGTGAGAACGTAACATCTGCTTCCTGTGTCTAGCTCTGCATAGAATGTCCAGTCACGTCCAACACAGCACTGACCGAGGTCACTCACTGGCATTTGTCGATTCAGACACGTTCCAGCATTTCCATATTCTAGGTTTTTGTCCGTTTTAAGAAATTATCCCTGGCGTACTTTAAGTTTCCAAGATTGTCTACCGTATTTTATTATTACAGCCAGTTAGAAGAAGAAAAAAAAAAGAGTGAAAGAAGAAAAAACTATTTTTGTCAGTAAATATACGTTTCAATTAGCGGTAGCAATATAAGAGCAAAAAATTATTATGAGCAATATTTTTCGCCAATTAAATATAATTGACAACATCTCGATGTGCGGGTCAAGAAAAGAAAATGAAAAAGCTGTGAGGAAGAAAGTAAGGTGAAGAAGCAGAAATTAGAGAATAACTATGATTTCTAACAAAAATGACAGATAGATAGAAATAGGTATATATACCAAAAAATGTAAAACAATTTTTACATATTTTCTATTTGTGGGTAATACACGTACTTTGTTGTACAAACTAATATTTTAGAAATACGTATAATATATACACACTTACTAGTTTGTTTATAATATATAAACATATTTTTCGTGAAGATAGATAATTTATAATGATACATGTAATGGATAATAAATACTTATTATATATATTAAATAGATCTCACTTTCTCTCTCTACCTTTTATATATATATATATATATATATATATATAATGTATGTATTACTAATGTTAACCATAGGGAAGGCCCACTGGTCATTGAAAATAGAAGGTTACTGAAGGCAGTTGTATGAGAATTAAGAGTAAGGGGCTCAGTTTATGCGGACATGTGAAAAGATAACCTTAGACTATACATACATATATATATATATATATATATATATCTATATATATCTATCTATATATATATATATATATATATATATATATATATATATATATATATATATATATAGCTAGATAGATAGATAGTATGAGAGATGCATATAGATTGCTTATATAAGTCATGTCTAATATATATTTACGAAATCCATCTAAAATGTATTTGCGTTAGTAAGATAAATTTATTAGCTTGGATCATAAAAGGTCATTAACTAATGATATCTTAATTCTAATTGTAAGAGAAATATATAGGAAAGGGGCTCTATTGACAGATTCTCTCTCTCCCTCCCTCCCTCTCTCTCTCTCTCTCTCTCTATATATATATATATATATATATATATATATGTGTGTGTGTGTGTGTGCACGCGCGTAGATAGACAGTGAGTAAAGGAATCAACACTGTATTCTATGAAGGTCGACTGTGTCGTGAAATTGACATAATGCATCATGCAGTACTAATTAATATGTCCTCTCTATATCTATCTATCTATCTATCTATCTATCTATCTATCTATCTATCTATCTATCTATCTATCTATCTATCTCTCTCTATATATATATATATATATATATATATACAATATATATATGTGGTTTGGCATAAATGTGTGTGTGCCTTGGCGTGTATACGCGTGACTTAACATGTATAAAAAGAACCTGTAAGCCTGCAGGTCAATGAAGTATATGATCAGCGCTACGAGTGCTTTAATTCTAAACAATACAAAAGATGGGAAAAACATCCAGAATAAGGGAACCACATTCTTCCATAGATTTATCTCACCTGAAGAAGCCCGTAGAATCGTTTATTTGAAAATTTTTAACAAAAAATTCAACAAAAGATTGAAATCAATACTCTGATCAATTCTTGCAAAGATCATTTCTCATCGCAAGATTACGTTAGGTCCCTTCCATACTGTTTCTGCATTTGAAGGAAACCAAACAAAATCTTTGACTTATAAATTCTCTTCTTAAAATTACAAGATTGGAAAAAGTTTGATGTAAAAACCAAAAAGTAAAACAGAAGAAAACAAGGATCGAAATATGTCATTTGTCGCCTCTAGGAAACGTTACAAAAGTTTTAGCGTGCATATTGTAGGTGAAATTTACAGTGTCGGTCATCTTGAAATGGGGAAGTTTAATCAGGGAAAAAGAATCAAGGGTGACATAGCTCAATTAATATTTGTCGTAGCACGTCGCATGACTTAAACCAGGTTGTTTTAATAACAACTATGAAAGAAATTCTCTCAAATGCTAACGTCAGTAATATGAAAATATTGAAGCAACATGAATAAGATTTTTAAAAAGAAATATAGCAATATACTTAAGGCATAATATTTCAGGGATATTTCGATAGTGCTTTCTAGAAAAATAACCGTAGCTGATAGGAATCTATATGTAACGTTTATTTCGTTAATTAGACATTTAATTTTCAGTCTAATTACAGATGAAGAAGAGACTTAAAGCAACAAATATATGGTTCTACAGAAGCATATTGAGAATGCCATAGACTGAGCATATGAGGAATGATGAAGTTTTAAAGAAAATGGAAACAAATGGAAACTTATACATAACATCAGATAGAAACAGTTGAAATTTCTAGAATGCATAATGAGGAAAGGGGATTTGGAAAATTTGATACATACAGGACAGAATGAATGCAAGAGAGACAGAGAAAAACAACACATACAGATATGTGTATGACAATAATCTACATTAGTCAGCAAGGCATCTGATCAGGAGATTGGAGGTTTGGAGGAATGTGGAACCACCTCTTAATTGCTGTTGTTCCAAGTCGACTCTGACCTAGGGTGAGAGCAGCTGTTATGGATAAATACTGAACTCCCTAACAAAAACAGTACACTAGTAAAAATACCAGCAATACATTTTTATCTAAAAGTTACCAACAACACTTATTTATAGTAGAATTCCCAATAATATCGATGTATATTAGTATTACCATCAATACATTTCATAGCAAAATGACCACAATATATTCTATCTGTGGTTGAAGTCATACAATTACGTTCAATATATTTAGATTTCGGCATTAAATACCCATAGAGGTGTTGATATGCCGCTAAATAAAGTAAACCAACCAAAACAATGCATAACCTACCTAGCGAGCGTGATTAAATGGATACCATAACAGGGTTTAAGAGAGATAACAAAAAGACAAAGTTTATTAAGAGCTACAAAGGACAGTAAATTATGGAGAGCCATGATCGTCAAAATCCTTAAGAAGAAGAATGGTCAGAGGTAATGGTTATAGTTGATTTTCTTGTTTTATTGATGGGAACTACTATAAAAGGTTCTTGGGGGGTCTTTTGTAAGGGATTTTGATATAAAGAACCAAATAAAAAAATTTTTCCCAAGCTTTCGGATTTTAAAAGTATAGACGTTAACCCTTTGAAGTAACGAAAGAGAGTCCATAATGGTTATTTTAAAAGGATATTTACAATAAACAAAAATATCAAAGATGAATCACTTTGAAGAATAATAAAATATTCTGATAAGGAAAGAATCAAAGAAAAGGATTAGTTTCATGTAAAGCATTCTATCTCCATTCCACAAGAAAAGACATATTCACAGTTTCTATTGTTACTAAATTAATGCCACTATTCAAACAGGGTGATCCAAGTGACATTGTCTCCAATAATAAGTAAAAAAAATGGAGGTATAAATTATCTCTTACAGATTGCCGCTGCTATTATTATAATTTATCGACTGTGAATTATATTCGCAAAGCATTGCTGGTAAGATCTTTTATAGATTTTTTACGAATGTAGCCTTTTGATAAAGTAGGTTTACTACTTATTTATATTTTCAATGATATTACAAATAATAAGAAATATACCAGAAGGCTAGGAAAATAATTTTAATAATGTGTCTCTTTCGAAATATAAAATCAGGCAAGCGAAAAAGGATTTTTTTCACATAAGTATTTAATGCATGATAAAAATGAATTGAACAATAATTAATTAATAAAGATTGCAATTAATTATTATATTATTATCAATACTAGTTCAACAACTGTAGCTGAAGTAAAAATATTACCATTATTAGAAAATATATTAAATTTAAATACAGAATGAGTCATGGAATAACTTCAAATGATCACATATTTCGATAGTCTCTTTTCCAGTTACACAAAGATTATTGTTAGACAGAAATAAAAATTCGTCCTCGTGACACAGATGTTCATTCCAATTTTAATTTAATTTTCAAATTGTGTGTATACATATGTGCTAATAAATATTCTTTTAAAATATTTCTATAATTTTTTAAAATGCTTTTAGTATAATTTTTTTTTTATTACTGAATAATTTCCGAAAGGTTTAGTTAATTTTATTATTATCTCATTTTTATGGTTTTAAAATAATAACTTTATTCTTTATCTTGTATCTTGTGTCCAACTTTAAGATTTTATAGCTTAGCCCTGGTTAGGGATTGTGCAGACTGTACGCTAGAGGAATGTGTAATTCAAATATCTTATTTCAAACTCCACCAAATTTGTCTTATTGCATTTGTGCAACAATTTGGACTAATGTAAAAGTGAAATTTGCATAGATGCTGTTGAAAATATTTGCGCATTCCTTATTTTATTTACGTTTATGGAACTATTCCATGTTTGTATAAGATTTAGATAAAAACGTGAGACGAATTGATAAAGGTTGTAACAAAAAGATAGAGATAAAAAATGAGAAAAGAGCAGAGACTTCATATAATGTTTAATCTTAATAAGGTTTCCATAGTTTTAATTATCAAAAGGCTGATAATGGAGGGACATATTAAAGTTCTTTGTTTGTCTAATATGCTGTATTCTTTGAGGCATGGGTGATCATACCTTTTCAGTTTCCTGTCTTTTGTATTTATAAGCAACTTATCACGCTGCAGTGTCATCTATTTATATAAACTCGTTTGACAGGTTAGTCGATCTTTCTCTCTCTTTTTCCTACTTTCAATACGTCCTTTGGGTGTTTAATTCTCCAAAAATTCTTTTCTCAATATATATGCCAGAAGTTTCAACTGTCTCTTTCTGATTTTAAGTATGTGATTGAGTTCTCATTTTTTTTTACTGTACACGATATTCGTAGCATCATTTTGTAAAAGTACATATATCTTACTTCTCGTCTAATTTTTACCTATCCATCATTCACTGTCATGTAAAGAAGTGGTATTATATAGCGATTCAGAAGCCATTTCTTTGTTCCTATTGATAATTTTCTATATCTTACTATTCTGCTGAGAAGTATTTAAGATATAAGCCCCCTTCAGATTTCTGTGTCACATTCTCCGTCGTCTATTACTACATAACCCAGATATATCTGTATCTGTCTATATTTCTGAGATTAGGTATTATGTCCATTATTTACATTATTCGGACTATTGTCCTCATCTTTGTCGCCATATTTACTACAACGTTTCGGCCGTTGTACGCTCCGGCCTTCTTCAGGTGGTTGGAATGTTGAACTGAACCCTTTATTTCGCTCAATGGGGTAGACTGTTCTAGTTCCACGTGCCATGTTTCATGGATGTCAGTTATCAGACATCTGTTAATTTTCCTTCTGAAAGTCCTCCACTGCCTTAGCCGGGTATTGAACTCCCACTCTTTGGGTCCTGTCCTTGAGGACACATGGAACAGTGGATTAGTTAGTTAGATCCAGTGACAGGACCCAAAGAGTGTGAGTTCAATACCCGGTTAAGGTAGTGGAGAACTTTCAGAGGGAAATTAACAGGAGATAACTGATAAATGTCCAGATATATCTGTCTGTATTTTTGAGAGGTTGTATTGTAATTATTTACACTATTTACATTGTTCGGGTGGTTTTCCTCATCTTTATTGTCATATTTACGACATTTCGGCCGTTGTAAGCTCCGGCCTTCTTCAAGTGATATATGACACATAGTCCACTGGATGAAAGTGTTGGTTGAAGTAATCCAAAAAACGACTTGACCTAAAGAGTTGCGGGTTCAATATCTGACAGAGGTAAATAAAAACTTGGAGGGTTGAGTTACTAAAGAGAATTAACTGAAACAGAGATATCCAGAAAAGGCATGGCATGTGGAACTAGAAAAATCTACCCGGCGGACGAAATAAAGGGTTTGGATCGAAATTCCAAAGTATATCACCTGAAGGCCAGAGCGTACAATGGCAGAAACGTCGTGAATATAAAAATAAGGATGAAGACAACAGTTCGAACTATGTAAATAGTGTAAATACTAGCCAGATAGTTAAAATTCTGAAGAGGTTTGATTTTGTGCTTCTCAATTCATAGGTCTTCGGTTGTCAGTAATAATTCTACCTATTCACACGTCATTAATTGAATGTGGATCTGATAATTTTCGTCCGAAATGATTACAGGAGAATGTTAAGAGCATTGACAAGGGAAGGGAACATATTCAAAAATAAGTATTTATTAAAATAAATAATTTTTCAATAAAAAGTAACGAACTTATTGACTTACCATTTTTTTCTTCCTTTTTTTGTTTCCAATTTTTTAACGTCAGTATAAAATAATACCCCCCTGTTTAAAGTGTGTAGGTGGGAGACGCTAACCAGTTATTTAGACCATGATTTGCGTTTTATCTGTGCTTTATTCTATTTTTTTTTGTTCAGAATTGCTTTCTCATAGACAAACAATTGAAATAACCAAAAACGATGAAAAGAAAAACAACAAAATCTTGAGCAGTCTTCAATAGGACAATAACCACAAATAAAGAAATAAATAAAAATAGAAAATAAAAAAAAATAAATAAATAAAAATAGAAAAAAATAAAAAAAATCCAGAAGGAAGCGAAGAAAGAGACTGGCAGTTCCATATTCTTATAAATAACCTCTGGCAATAGATTTCCAAAGAAATTTATACAATTGTCCACATTCGACGCGTCAAATATTGCCTTCATCTTAAAACCCTTAAAGCTTTCGTTTTCAGAAATTTGATTAGATTCAAATGATAATTTTCTAACTGAAATAAAGGAGATAATTTCGTTGTGAAGATACTTGTACAGCGATAGAATTCAAGATAATTGTTTTAAATCTTGGTGTTTTTTTTTTGTTTTGTTTTTAGAGCATAAATAGAGGTTAAATATCCCTAAAGTTGAATTTATGCTTTACATTTTATTTTTGTTTTTATTCTATTAAATTAATTTAGTTTATTTGTATGAAGTAGAAAATAACTACCTATAAAATTATGTATGATGCCTAAATACTACGAGTATATTATAGATTGAACATGAATAGAGTCTAAACTTTGATTCATTAAATCACATTAAAAGTCAGGGAAACATCTGGAGAAGGAATAAATCTAAATAGGGTGATAGTATAGATGGAACAAAACGAAGTGTAAGTGTGGTAATGCGTGTGTATGTGAATGTAGGAACAGGTACACACACACATATAAATGGTTTGAGTTCAATTTCTGTCTGTAATTTGTTTATTCATATTACCTATTTTAATAATTTCACAGGGTATTGTGAATTAAGAATGAAGTTGCTTTGGAATCTGAAATCATATCCTACACATACATACACACACACACACACACACACACACACACACACACACACACACATATATATATATATATATATATATATATATATATATATATATATATATATATATATATATATATATATATATATATATATATATATATATATATATATATATATATATATATATATATATATATATATATATATATATATATATATATATATATATATATATATATATATATATATATATACATACACACACACACACACATATATATATATATATATATATATATATATATATATATATATAGGATACATAGATAGGTTTCGATCCCGGCTTGAAGCATTTAGTTGTCTAGTCGCACTCTTGAGCTGTGATACGGCGAAACAGGCCTGTATGCGAATGACATTATTTTTATAATATATATATATATCTTTTTGTACGCGCCTTTCAAAACACCAAATTCTACCCTGCAAAGTGTATTATTCATCAGTGCACGAAGCAATAAAATTGTTACACGTTTATATAGTATTCTTCATAATTAGATAAATTTATTATTATAGATCGATACTTTTAGCATTATTATTCTTAATTATTATTTTCCCTGTTTAATCACAGCTCTATGCATTCATATTTACATAAATCTACATAAATTCCACATATAGTCTAAAGTGATCAAAAGTTGTAATGTATATACTAGAAAATTAAAAAATGCTTTTGGGAATTATTATAACTTTAAATTTAATACAGAAAATCAATCAATTCCAGTGAGACTGTTCAATATATCAGTCTACTTAGTACAGATATACTGTCACGATATATCTTGGAAGAGTAGCATATTGCTACAATCAAATCTTCAATCTGCCAAGGAGAAAGAAAATCGAAAAGAATGTTCTATAGTTATGAATTTTAGTGCCAATGCACAATCGTCTATTTGTGCCATAGTAGCTAGTTTAATGGTAATGGAAACACCACTCTATAGTTTAAATCTGCCAAAGCATACCTGAAAATAATTCATCACTTAAATCGATTTGGGAGTGCCTGTAACAACTGTCAACATTTTAGAATCTTCAATTGCAAATTCAAATCATTACATACAGGATGCGATGAGTAAATTGTCGCAATTTTATATTTTTAATTTCGCGAATGCGCTTTGTTCGTTCTTGATTTTGTCGACTACACAGTATAGCAGGGTCAGTTGGGCACCGTCTTTGAGAACAATAGCACCATGACGCAATTCACTCCGCCAGAAATTTGGAAATAGTATGATATACTGCTTGGCATTCGCACCGGAAGCTCTAATACAAACATCTTAGAGTGATTGTGTGTCAATTTGAGGACAGTGCAAAGGATTAGGAAAGAGATGGAAAGAGTCAAATGATGATTACGAAGGTACGACATCTCGGAAAACTCACTCTCTCGAATTTGTTGATCAGGTCATGAGACCCAGTACAGAGGCCTACATCCTTGAGGAGATAGATTTTTCGCTGGGTCCAGTGGCTACTGAAAGACCCTATGTCTGGCAAAAGAACTCTGCACCATGCCACACAAGCAACAGAATCCAGTCATAGCTGTCAGACAATTTCTGCGACCACATCACACCTTAAATCTGGCCATCTAACTCCCCAAACTGTAATCTCACTTGATTATTATACATACGGCACAGCTGAGCGAGAGTCTAACAAAACTCGTTGTAACACGAAAGATGAACTGAAGGCAAAGATTATGGCAGCATTCACCGTACAGAAGAGTTGCAGGAGATTCCGAAGTTGTCTGGAGGCCGTGGTTGAAGCCAATGCCGATTTCATTGAATAAATTTACTCTTTAGTATTTCAAGATATTTTTGTGTAATTTTGGTAAATATAACTTAAAATGAGACGTCAGTGTTATTATATTCATGCTTATGTAATTTAGACAACAATTTAACCATCAAACTGTATATTGAGGAAGAGAGAGATAGAGACAGGGAAAATAAATAAATAGATAATCTGAGTCTATTATTGTCCTTTACCCACTTCTCCTCAATAAAATCTTCTCATTCTCTTACCCACTGAAATCTACGTCCTAGTGACATTATTCACTTGTCAGAGTTGAAATGAAACAAAAAGAAAATAGATGGCTCTACTGGATTTATCAGATTTCATAAAATTGATTATTCAGCAGTAAATGGAACTTATTTTCACATTAAAAACATGCAAAATAATATCAAAATTTTAAACTCAAAAATTACATGTATGTCCACGTTTCTTATCCGGTATGTATATCGATCGTCCAGAGCTTGAAGTTAAAGCGGCTAATGACCAATTCTACAGGGTGAAACTCTTAGTAACGTAAAAGAGCTTGTGAAAACCGGATTTTTAAAACTTTATGAAGGTTTTTATGAGTTATTATAAACAGCGGTCTACATTTGATTTTTATAATGACTCTATTCCACACACACACATATATATATATATATGGAATAGAGTCATTATAAAAATATATATTATATATATTTATAATGACTCTATTCCACATATATATATATATATATATATATATATATATATATATATATATATATATATATAATTTCCCGTTGAGAATGCTTATTGCAACTTTGAAACTGGAGGAGGATGAACCACGTGCGCAGATGATACATTTGACCACACAATAGTTTTGTATTATGTACTTGATCA
The DNA here is from genome assembly GCA_903632075.3 of Acanthosepion pharaonis. Lineage (NCBI taxonomy): Eukaryota > Metazoa > Mollusca > Cephalopoda > Sepiida > Sepiidae > Acanthosepion > Acanthosepion pharaonis. Next base: position 743,874 of record CAHIKZ030004749.1, on the reverse strand, counting down.
ATGAGCATCGATCGTTTTTGTCACTTGCGAGCAATTCGATATTATTTCGTCTTTGTACGTTTATGTAGAAGCAAATTTGTACTTTTATATCAGTTGTTTTATTTTATTCTTACGTTGCTGTAACTCAAAATATAACGCAGATTGTAGTACTCTCCATAATTTCCTCATTCTCATTTTAAACACATCTACTGAATCTCTAATAGATAGATATGATCAGACTAAGATAGATGGATCTGAACAAATTAAGATTAAATCATTATACCGACGTTCACAAGCACACATGGATGTAAGTTAAAACACACACGCACGCACGCACGCACGCACGCACGCACGCACGCACGCACGCACGCACGCACGCGCGTGCGCGTGTGTGTGCAATTATTGGTTTATAAGCCAAATATTACTCCAGATGTTAGAAATATTGAATTGGTATTATGCTTAGGAGCGGAAAACTTCACTGGCTTGATCTCTACAATACATATATTACTAACTTTTCAAAACATAAATGCATACATCTTTAAAATGGCCTGTGAATGGAGTATTAAAAACTCTTATACCAATCATTGCATTCATCAATATCATTCTACTTATATCTAAAAGCTTAAACCGAATTTTCTATAATTTTACATGAAAATTAAAATGAATTCTAATTAATACTTACAACTGATGGCAGATGAAAAATAGAATATTAATTTATTTTGCATGAAATATAGTTACACCCTGCATTTGATTTCTGCGATATTCGACACTTAGAATTAAAATTACTGATAAAACAATTTTTTTCAGAAATAGACTATATATAATTTAATTATGACGTCTAATTTAGAAGACCTCTTAAATTCGCCGTTTAATATTCCTGCAGTAAATATTTTTTTCCCATTTATGCATAGTAGCAATAAAGATAGTATTCATATTTGCAGAATGGTCGACAGAAGCATTCATTCGTCATGACTTTTGGGAATAAAAATTTGATTAGCGTCTAAAGCTGTAGAACAGCATTAAAGCAAAATGGCTGATTTGGGTTCAACTGTAAAACGACATTTTCGTTATCAAATATTGTTATTTAATTATTTCGTCTAATATACGGAAACGGGGGAAATTCAGTATTTACATTTACTGATAGTTAAAGTGAATGTTCGGAAAGTATTCATCAATTTAATATTAAAGAAAAAAATAGCCTATTTAGGGCCACGTTGCCGTAGAACCCTTCAAAATAACCTTCCAGCGACCACAGGCATCGATCTTAATCGTGTGCTTTTTAATCACGTACACAAATTTTCAATGATGACTAGCTTTGCGAAAATTAAGAATTCGTACGAAACAAAGGCAAGATTCAAGTGAATGGAGCTCACAGATCTGAATTATGCGATGTTTTGTCAAAAATTTCTACACAAGAAATAATTATGAAATTTACAGCCACACTGTACACTAGCTCACTAAACGGAATTTCCTTACCAACTGAGTAACTCTACATGAGTGCGCGATAAAATATCCTCTGATTGGTTACCAAGTTTCATCAAGGCTGTAGCCTATTTTTGAAATATTCAAAATGGTTGGATAATCTTCGGATATGTTTAATGAACTTATGTTAGGACCAGTTGAGAAAAATAGTTTGTCAGATTGTTTTGTAAAAATATTCCAAATTGAAGATATTTAGTTTTTTTATATGAGTGTGAACATTGGTCGAAAATACGCAATCATCTCAACCACTAAACAAATTTACTCCTATAGGCGAACATATTCAATGTGTCTTTCCAAGAATCGATATAACTCGATAATCTTGAAATGGTCTTGAAAAAATGTATATTTCTCTTTTAAGTGCCGGTTCATTAAGACGTTATTTCCGATTAAAATTCAGACAGATTAAGTTATATTAGTTTGATAGAATTTCAAAATAAGCTAAAAAAGGCAAAATTAATTCGACACAAATAAGTGAAGTGGGATTCTGTTAATAAAAAACAACAACATTATAATCAAGATAGTGAATTAGAACTAACACACTTGTAAAATACTACTAGTAACAGCAGTGAAATATGAAGACTAAAGTAGTATTCATAATAACTAATGAATTTCGATTTGCCAAAAAACAATCTAGGTATTGGATACATATGAAATTTGAGGAGTACTTTTGGCTCTTAATATCATAGCAATGCTAGTAACTCTGAGGATACTGAGTAAGTTGCTGGAGATTTAATTACTCTTTAGCAATAACCATCAGAAATCTGTTGTGTATATGAAAATGTATTAAATAATAATAATAATAATAATAATAATAATAATAATAATAATAATAATGATAATAATAACATGAAATGTGGCCATAACAACACACCACGACCTGCCTTAGGTCTTTCCGCAGACTTGGTAGGTAGTGTGTCCATAGCAGAAATAATAATAATAATAATAATAATAATAATAATAATAATAATAATAATAATAATAATAATTTTGCTGACATCAATACGATCTTATTTCAAATATAAATTGTTTGTCTATTTAATATATTATATTTATTAGAAAATATGTTTAGTTTAAATAACAGGAGTTATAAACGATTGTTGCCAGAAAGAATGGGAAATTAACCCTCGTGACACGGATATCTATTTCAATTTACATTCAAATTACATTAAGATAGTGTGTAACAGATAGAGAACCAACTTTTCTTTCACAATATAGTTATTATTATTATTATTTTGTTTCCTTTGACTTCTGGTGTGTACACATTTCTTTCCGGTTCCCGCCCAGAGACATAAGGTTAGAAATGGCATCATGACGTTTTCCACTGACCAAAAAACAACAAAAAACAAAAACAGACACACATGTTTTACACAGATAAAGCCCTTCGTAAGGTGTGGTCTGTACTCGTGAGAACATTTTTTTTGTATTTCTTTAACGCATGGGCATCCAGAAATCGCTTCAATGCATCTACTGGAATCTTTTCCAACCAACCCGAGGGCTCCAAATACAACAGGGATTGTTGATGTTCCCACATTTTTCAGATTTCGATTTGAAGGTTCTTGTATTTGGTAGCTTTTTGAAGATCTTCAAAGATATATTGCAGTCTGCAGGAACTGCTATGTCAATAAGGAGACACTTTTTTGTTTCCGATCTCTAATAACAATGTCTGTGTGGTTAGCTTTCATTGTTCTTTATTATTATTATTATTATTATTATTATTATTATTATTATTATTATTATTATTATTATTAATGATGTTGTTGTTTTTTTGTTGTTATTTCCTTGGATTTATGTTATATATATACGTTTCCTTCCGGGTCCTAAACAAAGACATAAAACCGGAAATGGCTTCATTGCATTTCCACTGATCATTTTTATAAAAGAAAAACAACAAAACCTGAGATCGCACGAATTTTACGAAGGTAAATGTGTGAGCTGCACTCGTGTGTACAATTTGTTGTATTTCTTTAAGGCATTGGCTACCGGGAATCCCTTCGATGAATCCATTGGAATCTTTTCTAATCAAACCGAGGGGGCCAACTACAACTGGAATTATTAATGTCCTCATATGCCACATCTTTTAGATTTTCACTTCAAGATCCTTGCATTTTGATAGTTTTTTGAAGACCTTCACAGATACATTAAAGTTTGCAGGGACTGGCATGTCAATAAAAAAAAACACTTTCTATTTCTGTGTTCTTTGATCACGATGTTTGGGTGATTAGATTTGATTGTTCTGTCTGTATGTCTTGTAAAGTCCTATAAAACTGTTACATATTCTATCTCTGTAACCTGGTCTTACTGATGTGCAAACTAGTTTCTTGCACTTTCATTCCCTTAAAAGTTGCATATGTTCCAGTGCAGATATTGGCCCACACTCTCATGCCAAAAGAATGCTATATTCCGTGAATGCTAACACACTGTATCCTGATTCTAGATGGTCAATAATTTCTGGATATTTATCACAGAATCTGTGTTTGCGTTTAGTACAATTTTTGACTATATGTGCTTGGTAATTTCTAGTTAGCAAATATTGGTCCTGTGCAGTAAGAAAAGAACTTATTATTATTATTGTTTCATTTGTATTTCTTTAAGGTATGTGCTACCAAGGATCCCTTCAAAGACTCTGCCAGAAGGTTTTCCAATCAAACCAGAGCCCCAACCAGAACTGAAATTATTGATGATTTAGTGTACGAAATTTTAGATTTCTTCTTCAAGATTCTGGTATGAAGATCTTCAAAGATATTATTACAGTTTTCAGGAACTGATATGTGAGTAAGAAAGTACATTCTGTTTTTGGGGTCTTTGATTACGATATCTGGGCGATTAGCTTTGATTCTTCTGTCTGTAGTTATTATTATAATAATAATTATTATTATTATGTAAGTTGTTCTGCATGGAGTGATTTTATATACAGCATAGTGTTGATTGAGTCTGGGATACTACGGATAAACTTTCTTCTTCCCTTCGCTACGCTTACTAGAAATTCCATGTTCACTGTTGTTATTTCTATCTCCATACACAATTCTGCTGATATCGATCCCCAGTTTTTTTTTTCATTTAACCAGATTTCCTGTTACCTTTGTAGGGTGGATTTGTTTCGTATGGTATTGTCATGTTGTTGTTCTTTCTATCTCCATATTAGACATCCTGATTATCTCAATACTCAAATCTTTGTATTTGGACAGTTTCCCTATATAGCTAATACGATTGGGGTGTATTTATTATGGATTGTATTGCGATTTAAGTGTTATTTCTATCTTCATACACAGCATTCATTTCATATCGATCTCTAATCTTTTTGTATTTGGTCAGTTTCCCTATAACTTTTGGATGTATTATATTAGGATGGTATTGCTATGTTGGTGTTATTTATGTTTTCATACACGACATCATGATGTCTATGTGTTTGTATTAGGGCAATTTCATTATAGCATTTGTAGATATTTCTTTCTGGTGGCATTGCTATGTCGATGGATATGCACATTTTTCATTCCTTTTCTTGATAATAATGTTAATCTTTTATCTCTCTGTTAGCGTGGATGAAAATTTTACATGTTTGTGCGATATCCATGATACTTATCGATAGTTTTGATTTTGTAACTTTTGTAGATCGTTCAGTGCAGAAATGATATTTCTTTCTGTCTGTAAATTTGCTTCGCCTTAGTAAGTTCTGGACAAATTGAGATGATAACATTGATTTGTTCCTCTCATCTTTATATAAATCCTACACTGTAGATCTGTTCCATTCTGAGTGATACCATGGTGATAGCATCTGATTGCGACACTCTGGTCTTGTGCATTTCTCAGCCTATTTTAATACATCTTTAATTCATATCGTGAACTCCCTGTGTGTTACTTTGTCATAGCAGTCTTTCTGAAGTCTTGACATTTTACATTTCAATTTACTCGTTTGACTTGGATGGTTTTTAGTTGGTGAGCTTTCAGGAATAACAAATATTTGTCAGAAAGCCCTGCTTTTTTCTTGATAGAAGAAATCTGTCGTTTTTGAAGAGCATGTCATCAGTTTTTTTTTTTCCTTCATGTATGCGTTCAGCTCTGTACTGATAATCTTGAAGACCAAATTAAGTTTAACTCTTCCCTATCTTCTGGAATTTTAGGTAATCATGGTTTTTTAGTTTTTGTACCCTGTCTCATGTCATTGTTCAGTTTAATCTCTATGTTATTATTGAGTTTATTTTTTAGCATCATACGCATTCTCTCAAAATACTATTTCTGAGAATTATTCAGGGTTGGTTTTTATAAAACTTCTCATTCATTGACGGCCTTTTCTTCTTCAGGACGTCAGTGATCAAGTATAATTTGAAACATTTGTGTTATTTACTATACTTTTTTAAAATACCTATCTATTAAAATAATTTTAACATGCAGAGATCTTCTATGTACAATGTTAATTCCGGGTATTGCTGATCATGACCCCGCACAATTTCCTTTACTTTCTAGTTTTTAATAAATATTGTATTTTTGTTATCTCTCCCAAACGTTGTTCCGCCAACTCAAGCGTGCTAGGTAGGATATACATTGTTTCTCCTCGGTCCCTCGCCTTCAATCTGTTCTGTGAGTATCAAATTTTCAAAGCCCTCTTTCCTCATTATATACCTTAGAAATTTATACTGTCTCTTCCAGATATTATGTATACGTGTTCTTTTTGTTTCCATTTTTTATAAACTTCATCATTGCTCACATGTTGTGTCCATTGTACTCCCAGCATCGATCTGTGGAACCATATTTCTGTTGCTTCATCTCTCTTCTTCATCTGTGAGGTGATTGTCTCGCATTCACTGCCATAAAGGAGGACAGATTTTCCATAATGGTTTAGTACCCACAAAGGTTTAGTACTCTTTTCATTATTTCTAACGAAATTTTTCTGTTTTTTATACTTTGCTTAGCTTTATCTTACACCACATTCTGATTTTTTATATCTACTGAATTCATTTTCTATCCGGCAGCAGGTCGTTTGCTACCAGCACAGTTTCTACATACTCTATTATTATTACTTGCTTTATCATTTTAATCTAGTCTACTGATCGTGGTTCCCATGTACAAGACCACGTTTGTAGTCATAGTCAATTTTCTTGTCTTAAATGGTAGCTTTGTTGTATCGTCCTTGGCAGATAACTTGGATATAAAATATAGAATAAGTTGTTCAGTTGTTGGTATCGAAGAGAGTGAAAGGCAAGAGAGCAGTGTTATTAATAAATTTTTTGGAAGATCTCATTTATGATGGAGATCTGGCGAGATGTTAATGATTCAGAGTAGTGATTTATGTCTTTCCTGTCTCAATTTGTTAATCTGATAATTCTTAGGTAGATTGTTTAAATTTTGAAATTATTTACTATCCAGAAGTCAGAGTGACTATCAAATTAATTCTTGTAGTCGGTCCATTCTGTTATATATATATATATATATATATATATATATATATATATATATATATATATATAATTTATTTATTTAAAAATATGATTCCAAATCGCGACATAAGAAGTCCCATGTTTCAAAACAAGAGCCGAAAACTTCAATATAATTATTTAAATTAAATTGAGTTAAAATAAACTCTGTTCCATCTTCAAGCGAAATTTTTTTGGGAATAACGTGTTTCTGAAATTTACGTGTTTTAAAAAATTGAAATCAAAATTTCCATGGTAACAGCTAGGGCGAATTGTTTTAAGTTGGGTAGGCGGGTGTTGGGTGTTAATAATAAGTATCAGTATAGAGTTACTTTCGTAGATGTCAAGTCAGTGAAAGGTGGGGTGTCTCAATTTGAAACGGAAGATGTATTAACCCTCGTCTAGTTTGCATGTCTATGAAGATTTATTTATTTATTTATTTTATTTTTTTTATGAAAGGATTTGTGCATATAAAAACTGTCGTAACGTTTGTTTTTTGACGACTTCATAAAGGTTATCTTTTTTAGGTATTTAAACTATTTATTTAGGCTATGGATTATGGAGGGTGTTATATTGTATGCATGTTTTTAGTTAATTATTCAAACCATGAATCTGATGAGTGGGCTATGGATTAAACAAGTTATTATATTGTATGCTAGTTTTTAGCTAATAGTTCAAACCAAAAATCTGATGATGCCTACAAAAAACCGTTAACTCGTGTCTATTGTTTAATAGATTATTATTATTTAGAAGCTTAATTATGTGCAATTTCTCATGGAGGCATAAAGGGCATGGGTCATCCCAAGTTTTACATGTTCTAGCCTTGTTAACAATTTTCCATTTAACTTTAGGTGTCCTATTTGTTTCCTTCAAATGCCAAAAATATTTAGATAGGGAAGTCTGATTTCTTTTGTTTATATTATTGAGAGAACACTTATGCTGCCTCCATCTATCTTTAAAATCATTCTTCGTGGACCCAATGTATATCTTATTAGTGCTAGGGCTCTCAGTGGATGATATAGTACATTGGTATACCACAGATTTAATGCAGCATTTATTTTCTAATGGGCAGTCTTCTAGGTTTCTACAGTTACATAATTTTTCCCTTTTATTGTCTGATTTAAGTGCAGGGTTTTTATTAATACTGTTTAGGCATGAGGGTTTGTTCAAGATCTTATTATTGTGTTTTTTTATTATACGTTCAAGATTTTCAGAGCAGCTGTAACTCAATTTTAGGGTGTTCTTATTGAATATATTACTAAGCTTACTATTGGTGGGGAAGTTTAAGAATTTTTGTCCTAGTTTAATATTAACCATTTGATTGAACGGAGGGGTGTACCAAATGATTTTTCTTTTCTGTTTTTTTTTCCTATGGCCAGTGCAATTGTCTCTATAGTTAATGTTAGCATTTTTATAACCACTATTTTTTAGGGCAGTGTTATAGAATATATATATATATATATATATATATATATATATATATATATATATATATGTGTGTGTGTGTGTGTGTGTGTGTGTGTGTGTGTGTGTGTGTGTGTGTGTGTGTGTGTGTGTGTAAAGGAGAGATGAGAATGCAGTGGATTGATAAATGTTTAAGGTGATTTTGAAAATTATGCTTTGACATATTTTGCCAATAAATTGACGTCACTAGAAAATATTTTCCCAATGACACTGAGCGGAGAAATATATCAAAAGCAGATGTTTCCAAGATGTTTACACACACACACACACACACACACACACATATATATATATATATATATATATATATATATGTGTGTGTGTGTGTGTGTGTGTTAGTTTGTCTGTGTATATGTATGTATATAAGGCCTAAATGCTATAATTGCACAGGCTATAAAGTATTTAAAATTTTACATGTGAATAATATCTTTTCCAAAACGAAAAAATATGACCAAATGTGCTGCATCTACAACTTGTTTACAATATTCATGTTAATTGGGTCCTGTTTGAGCTTGAATGTACGTAAAGATAATTTTAAATAAGAATTTAAAAAATACAAAAACTTCCTAGTTAAAGCTCTTGAGTCACATTTAGCTGCCTAAAAGATAGTTGTCTATTGACATATGCACAAAACACCTCTATGTGTATGTTTGTGAAGAAGCTCATATAGATAGAAACAGACTGAAATGGATTGACAGACTTAGATAAATGAAGAGAATTAGATAAACATATCTACAGATATATAATAACACAGATAGATAAGTAGCTAGCTAGAAAGATATTGAACATAATAGCATATAAACATAGATAGATAGATAGATATGATGAAACGACGAATCTTAATGGTAATTTAGTATTGTGAATTTTAACAGTTAATATTTGCCTTAGACTTTGAATATATAAAATTAACATATTGCATCACATTTCCATGTGCAAAGACCTATTTTAAACATTTGCCTTAACAATTACTTTCTTTGGCCACGGTTAGAATACAAACAATAAGCACTGAACTCAATATCCAATCAGATATATTTTTCTCTAGGAGAAGAGAAACGAAATAAACATTAAAGAACACGTAAAAATAATGAAGATCTATAATAAAAATAATGAAGATCCATAATAACAAGTATTTGAAAACAGACAATGACAATTAAATGTAGACTGATAAACAGATAGGTGAAAAAACTAACAAGCTAAAGGATATAAGGAGGAGAAACCAGAGACACTCAGACAGATTCCTGCTGCCTCAAACTGTAATCTCCACGAAGATTTTTGGCATGGTTGCGGGTGGTTTGTTGTCGGGTTCTTTTTGGTAATTGTTTGCTGTTTCCGATTTCTGTCAAGAGCGGCTCAAAATCCTGCAGCTTTACCGAGATGTTTGTGTGAAATTGACGCGCAACGTACGTAAACATTTGGGGAGCTGAAAATATCAGTTTGGTTTATATCTGTTTTCTTGCCAAATTTTAAGTGTTTACTTGAAAAGTAAAATAACGTTTGTTTTTTTTTAATTAAGAATAGGGACAACGACAAAAGAGGATTGACAAAACGAAAAAGAACCACGTTTAAAATTTTCACAGATCTTTTATTTGCTTCAATAAATTAATCGATAATTGTTCTAATAAGCTGAGAAAATATCCAATACCTTTCATTTTCAATAGATATAGATAATATAATATAGCCAAAGAACATCATGGATAACGTGATCAAAGGAATATCTCACATGCATGAATGTAGTGGCCAGTGAGTTCACGTTGCTAATCACGTAACATATATGATTGAATGTAATGACAAGTTACTACGTGACCAAGTACACGTCGATAATCACGTAGACAAGCAAATTCACCTCTTGCTGGGGATGTTATATAAAGCAACCCGTAAATAAACACGTTGAAGGTGGCTTTTAGGCTTAAGGAGAATCCACAGGATATTTGTTTGCCCTTGACTTTCGAGTGTTTCGTGCTTTAGATGTGGGATTTGAGCGCTTCAACTATATTGCTAGATGCTGCCGGAAAATTTGAAATAAAAAAAAAAGATTGTTTATGGTTCAACTCAGATGGTATGAAATATAGAAACTGTGTTTCATATTACACCTATATTTCACACCTTTCTATGTAAAAGAAAACGAGAGTGACGACTACTAAAATAGAATTTGAGATGATTCACTATTACATCTCATGCAACTGTCAAAACCTTTATTACATTATGTCGGTTATCGATAATACTTATGCTTGACGATTAACACTACAGAAAATGGAATAGTCATGAGGAGTTCAATCTTTGATCGGAAAAAATATATCATCTTTACATTAATATTTACTGGAAAAGCATGAATTCACTTCCTTCCGTAGAAGTATAGGTTCATCTTGGGTTAGCAACCAATCTTAGAGGACATTATTGGAATCAAACTGTAGAGAAGATAGTGAGGTGAGAAACTATTATCAGAACGAATAATGAACAGATGACAATACTAAAAACGGGAACTGAGATTGTCATCATTGCCAATATTCTGAAGAGTAAAAGACTTAAATATCGTTCTAAGTCAAACTTATAAAAAATGAAGTACAGAGAAACTGAAGACAACAGTACGCTTAATTATTTTGCTGCTTCCTACTTGTAGAATGAACTTGACGCATTTGACGGATAAATGTTGAAAAGGTAGTGCATCTGTGGCAATGTATCTGGTAGCTATGGGGTGCGGACAGCATTGAACAACATTAGAGTATGAAATGTATATTATGGTAAATTTTGCATTCTTTTCACTAATTCTAATAACAAGGACATATAAGTAACAATGAAATTTAATAGAGATAGCATCATCAAATGAAATTTACTGGTGCCCAGAAGATACAAGAGCAAAAGTCAAAGAGATGAAAGAACTAACTACTGAGTGTAAGAATACAGAAAGTAAGATCTTCAGTAAGGGAAATATCCGAATATAGGAGCTTTGAACTATTAAAATCAATTTCCCCTCAAGCAAGACAATAAAGCCACTGAGATGCAACGGGTTATTGAGTTTGAGAGAATATAAGATGCAATGCGTTATTGAGTGTGAGAAAATATATGAAAAAATATTAAGGACAGAGAACAATAAAAGAACAAGAATTAAGAAGACAGATGAAAACGGTTGACATTGCATTTAAATTATTGAATATCAAAGTTAACTGGAAAGCAATGAGCCGAAAGAGAGTTACACAAGCGTGAAATACGAGGGAAAAACTGTTAACATAAAATCTACGGTAACCAGCTAACGAAAACATTACATCAGATAACATCCTAATTCACCGCTGATGGTGTTAAAACTAATGAACAGCGTACAATATATTTTGTGAAATTTCACCCTATTTGATCAACAAGAGTTTAATTACAGACACCACAACATTAGTTACTGCACGTCATCTGGTCCAGAGTACAATCTGTGCAGAGTACGTGAAACGATTCACAAACAATTACAGGTACCCCATTGATACTCACGCTCACCAGGTTTAACCCCCACTGAGGTTGTATAGTATATATTGCAAATCTAATTAAATTTACAGACTACAAACCAGACAAACTTAGTAATAGAGAGCCTTGAAACGTATCTGGATAAATGTATTTAAAGTATATGTCAAACACACCGTAAACTCTGTTCCGTTATTCAGGTGAAAGAAAAGTTACACATCATTAGTAATTGTTTCTAAATTTTTAGCATTTCAGTGTATTTACATAGAAATATTAGAGCGAGCAGACTACGCAAAAACATTTAAAAAAGGTACGACACAAAAACCTATTTGTACTGCTAGGAAAACTTGACATATATAACAAAGATATTAGAATAATCTATAACTTCAAACGGGAATAAGCAGTCTACATGCGAATAGGAAACAAGTTAAAAAATATAAAGAGTTGAGACAAGGATTACGTTTTTTCAGTTGATATTTAACCAGTACAGCGGGACAATCCTAAGAGATCTGGAAGTACTATCAGGATTTATTATTGGCAGAAATAATCTTAAGATGGACGACACTATGGCAGAATCAAAAGAAAAACTGCAATGAAATCCGAAACAGAGTAGAATATGATAGAGAGATGAAAGAAGTAAGTTTTGAGTGTAAGAAGACAGAAACTAAGATCTTCAGTAAGGGAAACATCCCAATATAGGAGCTTTGAATTATCAAAATCAATTTTTTTTTCATTCATTTCACCTCAAGAAAGACAATAAAGCCACTAAAATGTAACGGGTTATTGAGTTTGAGAGAATATAAGATGCAACGCGTTATTGAGTGTGAGAAAATATATGAAAAAATATTATGGACAAGGAACAATAAAAGAACAAGAATTAAGAAGACAGAAGAAACCTGTTGACATTGGATTTAAATTATTGAATATCAAAGTTTACTGGGAAAAAATGAACCGAAAGAAAGTTACACAAGCGTGAAATGCGATGGAAGAAACTCTTAACATAGAGTCTACGGTTACATCTAACCAATTCAACTGTGAAAATATGAGACCTATCCGCCAATCAAGTAATGCATTTAAATTCATGAAGTCTAGATAACATAGAGGAAACTTCATCAGAACAATTACCACAAAGGTATTTATTAAAATGACACAAGCAAGTTACATTACGTCAGTGGGAAGCGACTGAAGGTGAGATGCCACGTCAGGACCAATAACATTGCAGATCCTTCTCTGTATATTCTCAAAAAATCTCAAAATATATAGTAGAAGTAACAAACCGGTTGTGACAGCAATATCCATAACATGGACAAATGGCAGATTTATAAATATACAAATTCTACGTTACGGAGCTTAGTCAACGACAGAAGTCGAGATGCCAGTTCATGAACGGTAACATTGTATATTCTCTAAACAATCCATGCCGTATATGGCAGCAATATTCAATGCATAGGCAAACGGTAGACTTATAAATGTGTAAGATAGATTCTACCGAAAAACATTGTCTGACACGACATATATAGGTACAGAAATTTATATATTTGTGTAAGTGTAGTGATAGACGGCAAAAAAGAGACACAGTAACCTGAATGCGCATGGGAATAGCAAAATAAGTTTTCTAGAAACTAAATAAAGTATTGAGAAATAGGAAAATTGTGTTAGAAAGAAAGAAAGAAAGAAAGAAAGAAAGAAAGAAAAAAGAAAGAAAGAAAGAAAGAAAGAAAGAATGACTGCTATATTTTATATAATCTTTTATACGATAATGAAGGCTAGACAATTTCATTATAGGTAAATAAAAGACTCGAAGTGACAGAAATGTGTTTTTACGGACCCATGCTGGTAACATTATGCACTGAATATGTGAAATGCCAACAAGAAGGGTACTTGAACTTAAAATCAAGGACATTTGAAATTTTGTGGACACATTATGAAGAATAAACGCTGCGGAAATCCTACAGGATATATTGAGGAAAGGAGTGGCAGAGGGTAACAATGATTAGACGTAAGTGATCGTGATCTCCTAGAATTCTTTTTCATTTATTATTTGGAAATCGACATTCTTAAAGATTGTTGATTCATTTCCCGTTGTATTCGCTACTGCTTTGAATTCAATGACGTCTTTCTCCTAAACTGGTTGCTATCCAAGGTTATAAATGTAATCCATGGTTAGCCGGACAAATAACGGGTTAATGCCTTGCTCAAGAGGATTAGCAAGAAGGTGAAAATAACAGACACAATTGAATTTAAATTCGGATCATTGAATCAATTATCTGTGTTGATATTCTTTACTCTATCGGCACTAAGTTAAATATATATATATCTATAGCGAGCATACAGTAAAGATTTTATACAAAATTTAAAGAAGGGTAGACTTAAAAACAGATAAGAATATGATATAGAAGATTTTAAAACAGTTAAGATGATATAGAAGATTTAAAAACATAAGATGATATGGAAGATTTAAAAACAGTTAAGATGATATAGAAGATTTTAAAAACAGTTAAGATGATATAGAAGATTTTAAACAGTTAAGATGATATAGAAGATTTTAAAAACAGTTAAGATGATATAGAAGATTTTAAAACAGTTAAGATGATATAGAAGATTTTAAAAACAGTTAAGATGATATAGAAGATTTTAAAAACAGTTAAGATGATATAGAAGATTTTAAAAACAGTTAAGATGATATAGAAGATTTAAAAACATAAGATGATATGGAAGATTTAAAAACAGTTAAGATGATGTAGAAGATTTAAAAACAGATGATATAGAAGATTTAAAGATAGTTAGGATGATATAGAAGATTTAAAGACAGTTAAGATGATATAAAGACAACAAAGATGATATAGAAGGTTTAAACTTCCTGAACCAAAGCCGTCTATATTGCTGTTTCGAGACCTTAAATGTCCTGATGTCTGTAGACAACACGTCGATGCTGCAGTCAGTTAAAACACACCGTACTTGCTATTATTTGATTAATATAAGCGTCAGAAATCTCACAAAAACATTTATCGGGCGGCTTACTGGGTTTAACTCAGCATTCTGGCGCCATTTCTGTATCGCGTCGCCTCTTATTATCTAAAGTAGAAATATGGTGAGTCAGCGACACGAACATTTCTGATGATGTCAAGTAAATATTATCGATGATATCAGTAGTTATCATTATTGTTTTTATTATTCACACTGATGAAGTTCCTTTTCATTCAGATTGGATAATTGAATAATGTGTTTGATCCTCTTTATAATGTGACGCGACAATCTTGAAAATCCCTGTCGAATAGAAACAATTACAATTTGATTTGAAACCTGTTTAATTCATCGGAGAGATTTTTATTACGTCGCTAGGGAAATATGCACGTAATGTAAGAATTTCGGTAGGAAATTCTAAGAAGTTAAATTTAATCTTATTTTTATTGAATCTATCTATATTCGATATTATCATCCTGTATACAAAGCAAACATAAAAATATCTGAAACACCATGCCATAGCCTAAATGTTTGCAGAGGAGCCTCATAGATTACTCCTACTCTTCCTGTTACACTTGTGATTGTGTATCACACTAAGCTACTTTTTTTAATTGTAATATTAGCAGTTTCCTTATAAGGAAACATTCGAAATTCATTTCCCTAGCAGCTAGCACTTTTCTCTGTTGAAATTTATAAAAAAAACTTTCTCTTAAAACAATTTTTTAGGAACATAGATTTCTCAAGTCCAGTAGCCGTTATTACCTTTTTTAGTATTAATGAGGGTTTCCTCCCTAACCTTTTGTTTGACGTACTGTGGAACGTTAACATCTTGATTATATTATTTTCTATTCGAGTTATAAATGCTATGCATTTCAGTTGTTGCCACTGTTGAATGTGTTCAAGTAATGTGGTTTCTCTTATTTGGTACAGTTAATTAGTTTTGATCGCTACTAATATCTAAGAATTGTTGTCTTAAAGGCTTTGCAATATAACAAACACGTATAATAGATACCAAATGTGTTAAATCCTTAATGAGTGTCCGCTCTTCTCAGTGTGACAAAGTATATCAAAAGTAAAAAGTGGAAAAAAAAAAAAAAAAAAAAAACACACTTATTGCACTGTCATGGATGACTGCTCAACAATTGTAAACCAGTTCTCGACTAAGACAGTAGTCTGTTTTGTTAATTAAATAATTTTTGTGTATTTCTAAATAGTGATACTAAAGGGTCCAGTTCGACATTCCAACCATCTGAAGAAGGCCGGAGCATACAACGGCCGAAAAGTTGTAATAAATATGGCGACAAAGATGAAGATAGTGTATTAAAATCTACATGGTATTTTAATAAGATATTTATCTACTACTTCATTATCATTAATATGTCGCCTCTCTCTGTCTTTTTTTACAAATACTTTAATGGTAATTGCTCCGAGGAGCTGCATTCGCTGGTTCCCAAACTTCATGAATTCAAGGCCTACGAGGCTGGCATCCCACTCTCACCCTTTCACTGTTGAAACTATTAAATGTAGCCGTCTCTTCTACTCCAATAGCTTCATATCTCGCACCTCTCGCCTGTGGAACTCCCTTCCCTATTCCAGTTTCCCTGAGAGCTATAATCTCCAGCTATTCAAGTGTAATGTCAGTCGACATCTCCAGTTGCCTTGATCTATACACTATCCTTCTCCTCATCCTTTCCTCTATCACTCCTATCTGATCTTCCTCCAAATCTTATGTAACCCCTTGCGTCCTAGGGTGAAACGCTTAAAAAAAAAATTCCTGCATGGCTTGAGAGAGATAATGAAGAGATTCTCCTCATTAACTTTTCCACGGTTGTTCTGCTATAAGATTGCCTGCCACCCAAGGCTAAATAGCGATTAGAAAGGTTGATGCATAATTATAATTATGCAATTTGGACTTGGCTCACCTAATCTATTCAATGCTTATAAACGTTACGCACACATCCAGTAATATTAAACCGCAATGTACCGTTAGAACTTAGACAATCATGCCTCTCCACAGATTTTTTTAATATGTACCATGACTTATTGATAAAGACCGTGGAGCTCCTTCCAGTTGTTTTCTCCACAGTCCTTCTAAAATGAATACCGCTCAAAACCACAGTCTATACTGCAATTTAGACCATAGTTAACGTAGAGAAGTGATATGTTCATGTGTAATTCTCAAGAGCATTAGAGAAAAAAATGAAAGCTATTTGAATTCGACTCACCGATTCCGTTTTCCGCGTTGATAGCCATTATGCCACCAATACATCCATTAACCTTAAAATGCCATTTCATTTCAAGACAAGGGTGAAAATAGTTAGCAACAGTTTCCTTTAGTATGTGCAAATTGTCATGACTTCCTCGGTAAGATAATATCCTGTGAACATTAAATGTTCTAAGCCTACTTTCCTCATACCCTAGAAATTTAACCTGTCTCTTATGTGTCATTTTTGGTTTCATTTTATCTAAAACTTCGCCATTGCTTATATGTTCAGTACATGGTATTCTGAGCATCTTTTTGTGAAACCTCATTTCTGTTACGTATTACAAATTCTATATAGAAAAATCAAAGTACAAGAATTTAAGTATCTTGTAAGTGTTATAATAGAGAACGGAAAGTGCGACATAGAAATCTGAAGAGAATTTGGGATATCGAAGGAAGCCTCTCAAAAGTTAAGCAATGCATTATGAAACAGAAAATAATCGTTAGAAACAAAGAAATGAGTACTGAAATGTTAGGTAATATCGGTCCTCTTATATAGCAGTGAATGCTGACAATTTATTCATAGATGAAGAAGAAACTTGAAGCAACAGAAATGTGTTTCTAGAGAAGGATGCTGAGGTTACAATAAACTGAACACATGAGCAACGACGAAATTTTGGAGAAAATGGAAACAAAAAGTTCATTATGCTTAATATCAGAAAGAGGCAAGTGAAATATGTCGGGTAGATAATGAGGAAAGAGGGTTGGAAAATTTTGATACTCACAAGGCAGATTGAAGACAAGAGGGACAGAGGAAAACAACGCATAAAGCGAACTTGAGTAAATGGACGGCGAAATAATGTTTAGAAGAGATAACAAAAAGATAAAATTTATTAAGAACTACAAAGAACAGGAAATTGTGAAGAGCCATGACCTCTAAAGTTCTGAAGCGACACGTCACATTGAAGAAAACATGATTAAATGCATATCTGTCGGATTATCACTTATATTATTTAAATCTTGTTCTCTGTATGTGTGTGTGTTTTTTGCTTGTACTTTTTGCAGGACACTGGATGTGAATAAAGACTTGGGGAGTTGAGTTAAAGGGAGATAACTGATACTGAGACACCCGGGAGAGGCATGGCATGTGGAATTAGAACAATCTACCCCGGTGGACGAAATAGAGGGTTCAGTTCTAAATTCCAATCACCTGAAGAAGGCTGGAGCGTACAACGGCCGAAACGTCGTGAATATGGGAACAAAGATAAGGACAACAGTCTGAACAATGTAAATAGTTTAAATAATTTTTCAGGAAATTTATTAAAACTATTATAGGTGAAAATTTGTAGTGTTAATACATTATTTACAAGATATAAACAACAATTGGGCGTTCTGTATTTTGCTAGACATCCTTAATCCATTTAATGTTATAAATGTTAAATAATAAATTTGCTTTAATGAAAACTATAGAATCAGTAAAAAAAATAAGAGAGAAGGCAAACTGGAATTTCTTGTCAAAATTACAAATATTAAATTTGCTTTAATAGCGACTAGAAATATGAACGGCTAACCAAATGTTCAGAAAAATAATTAAGAGAAAATGAAGCTATTTATTTTCCCGTGGAGTGATTCTGTAAGACGTGTGAAATATCTGTCGAGATACGGGAAGATTTGAGAGATAAATAGCCTTTTCAAATTCCCTACACTTCAAACATCTGCGTCGCAGCTCTTACATAGGGATTTTTATACGCACGTGCACATGTATGAGGATGAATTAAATTTTATTATAAGCAATGCATCGTACCATAACATACACCTTATTCAACACGCGCGCACACACACACACACACACATATATATATATATATATATATATATATATATATGGCCGAATGTTTAGAACGTTCGCTTTCTGACCATGAGACCTGGGTTAAAATCTCACCAACGTTATGAAGGAGATTTCCTGTTATCGGTCTGTAGAGTGCGATCCCAGTGTGTAGCACCTTTGGACAGTGCCTTGTTCAGATTGTTGATCACGCTAGATAAAACGCTCTCTTCCAGAAACTGTTACTGTGATCTGCTCAGCATAGTTGCAATATAAACCACAGCTGCGCCCTGTGTGTGTTGAGCAAACACAAATGTGTCTGAGCGAGCGTCTGCAATAGGGATTGGGTAGCTGTACTAGTTGACGGGTATCCTTAATATGAGTGTCCAACTATCATATATATATATATATATATATATATATATATATATATATATATAGCTGGACACTCATGTATGAATTACATTATATATATATATATATATATATATATATATATATATATATATAGAGAGAGACAAAAAGAAAGATACTCCACAAATTAAGTATTTTTGTATTTATCATATATTCTCTCCTCCTATATATATATATATATATATATATATATATATATATATATATATATATATATATAAAAGTAAATTCATATTATGAAATGTCCGTCAATTATTTTAATACATTTTCCGTTTATACGTTACTTTTATAGATATAATTTACTTAATTAAATGCTCCATTTTTTTAAATTAAACATTATTAATTACATTTACCAGCCTGAATTATTCGAGAAATATCGTAGGAATTTGTGCTTCTCCGAAAGGAACTGAACCTGTTTACGTTATGATATATTTCGTGAGCAGATATGATCGATCGAGAAAAATCGTCGGTGTGTGTGTTTATAAATAGTAATTCGGGCTTTGCTAACCAGATGCCTCTTTGTGGCTAAATGGTTAATAGCACATTAGATCAAATGATAGTTCTCATTAAAAGTTATGGGTTCGATTTCTGTTGGAGAAGCACGAGATTTTTCGAACTTTAAGGCCAGTAAATGTAATTACTACTGTTTAATTAATAAAACAGCGCAATCGCTTAAATAAATTATATTTAAGAGTGAGTAAGAGATACTATATAAATTATTTTTATATTTGCTGATTATTTATCATTAATGTAGTGTTAGAAATTTAATGCAAAGTAACGTATATGTTTCCTAATTAGATGTTTTGATAAGAATGTATCATTTTTTCTCTCTTTGCGAATGTTATCAAAAATCGGAATTTTACAAATAAAAATTAATATAAAATTAAATTTTCTAAGTTTTTTTTATCAACACTAAGTAAGAAAAAGTTATTAAATTATCCTATGTAGCTATTTCTTTTTTTTTTTTTTTTTTGGTTGGGTGATTTAATACAGTTTTATTACGTTTTATTTTATGTTTTTGACAAATGTTATAACATTAGATATTTATTAAGCGTAATTTAGTCTTCACAAAGTTGGATGTGTGATTTACTGAGTCAATTTCGTACTCAGTCTAATAATTCCATTTTTTATGCCAAGTGCCTTTAGGATGTAGTCGACCATGTTTCCCAACTTATTGCTTACTTTATTATTTCTGAAATATAACTTCTTGGGAAAAATGGTAGGCTAGAAGTTGACATCTTCGCGGTTTTGTTTTCAAAATAGTCTAAACTTAGATGTTTTTAACGGTATGTCCCTTCAGAAAGCAGGTAGTAATGGTTCTCCATAGATTCCTTTCTTTTATGATCTGTGATTACCTATGCTTTCTTGAATGATAATTAAGTAGATTCCTGTTTTCTTGTCTATCTTTTGAATACAGAATAGTCTTCTCTGAGACTCAGCTCTTATTTCTTAATGCCATGTCCCTTCAGGAAGTGGGTGAACGTTACCCTCCACAGATTCCTTACTTTTTATCATCTACGAATTGCCAAGTCGTCTTGAATATAGCAGAGTGGTTTCATGTGTTCGTCTCTATCCTTTTGAATACAGAATCGTTTTCTCTGAGACTCAGCTCTTATTTCTGAATGCCATGTCCCTTCAGGAAGTGGGTGATCGTTACCCTCCACAGATTCCTTTCTTTTTATCATCTATGAATTGCCAAGTCGTCTTGAATATAGAAGAGTAGTTTCCTGTGTTCTTCTCTATCCTTTTAAATTCAGAATAGTCTTCTCTGAGACTCAGCTCTTATTTTTTAATGCCATGTCACTTCAGAAAGTGGGTGATCGTTACCCTCCACAGATTCCTTTCTTTTTATCATCTGCGAATTGCCAAGTCGTCTTGAATATAGCAGAGTGGTTTCATGTGTTCGTCTCTATCCTTTTGAATACAGAATCGTTTTCTCTGAGACTTAGCTGTTATATTTTAACACTATGTCCCTTCAGCAGGTGGTTGATCGTTACCCTCCACAGATTCCTTTCCTTTTATCATCTGTGAGTTACCAAGTCGTCTTGAATATAGTGGAGTGGTTTCATGTGTTCTTCTCTATCCTTTTGGATACAGAATAGTCTTCTCTGAGACTCAGCTGTTACGTTTTAACACTATGTCCTTTCAGAATGTAGGTGATCATATAATCTTCGCAGATTTATTTTCTTATTTAACTGGCGGTCAAAACCTTAACAACATAAGATACACAGATGACACAGTACTGATAGCAGATACGGAAGAGAAACTACAATATCTCCTACAGAAGGTAGCAATGGAGAGTGAGAAGAAAGGGCTAAACATAAACTACAAGAAGACAGACATGGTTATCAGTAAGAGGAAGAGCCCGAAATGCGAACTGAAGGTCGGGAACACTAGAATCAAGCAGACGCAGAAATTTAAATATCTGGGAAGTGTCTTGACAGGACGAAAAGTGCGACACCGAGATCCATAGACGTATTGGGATGGCCAAGGACACATTCCAAAAGCTGAGCAGTGTATTGCGAGACCGGAGGATTTCTTTGGTAACAAAGAAAAGAACACCGAGTTGTTCTGTTCTTCTTTACGGCAGCGAATGTTGGACGATTTCCTCAAAGATGAGGAAGAGACTCGAGACGACACAGATGTGGTTCTACAGAAGGATGCTAAGGATATCATAGACCGAACGTGTGAGCAAAAATGAGGTCTTAGAAAGGTTCCAAACAAAGAAGAAGCTTATATTTAACATCAGAAAGAGACAGCTGAAGTCTCTGGGTCACATAATGAAGAAGGAGGGCCTGGAGAATCTGATACTCACAGGTCGAATAGAGGGAAATAGAGACAAGGCAAAGCAGCGCGTGACATACCGGATGAGCTTGAGTAAGTGGATGACAGAACGTGATGTGGGGAAGGAAGCAAAGGGAAAGAACTTGTTGAGTGCTGTAAGGGATAGAGGGAGGTGGAGAGCCATGATCGCCTACATCCTGAAATGACATGACACATAAAAAGAAAAGAAATGTTTGCTGTCTTCCCGTTTCAAATACAAATAGCATTTCTCATAGCCTAGCTCTCACCCTAGTTATGAGTGCTTAGTCCACCAAGTTATTTAACAGATAAGTAGTGAGAGAAGGGATGTATACGTGATAGTTCGAATAGTATTTATGAGAAGACATCGGAATACCAATAACTATGACATTCCCATCAAATCAGTAATTATAGCCTACGGACATTAGTTACAGGTCTAGTATGAATACCACAAGGGCATAATATGATTTGGAATATAGAGTTGTTTTTCTTATATACAGGTTACCAACCACAATTTTACACTGCTATTTAACCCATAGCTGGGGTGAGAAGAGATGGATTCATAGCTTACTCAAGGATATTTGTACAACAGTCGATGTACCGATACCAAAGACAATTTACACTCGGTTCAACGCTTTCTCGTTCGAGATCCTATCCATTAAACTACCTACACTTCCATGTTAACTGATGCTCCACAATATGCTTACTCAGCCAAACTTACTCTATTGCAAGATTTTGGACACACACACACACACACATATATATATATATATATATATATATATATATATATATATATATATATATATATAAAATAAACGAGTGGTTCTAATAAACCTAACCATGCGGGGTGCAATTAGCCCATAGCCACAGTAATGTTGTAATGGCATGCCTAACATGGACGTTAAACATTACACTGAACTGTAAAATTTTATTCTCTACAATTTTTTCTATCCAAATAGGAGCAGATAGGTTCACCTATCGTCCAGTTCACACTCCTCTCCGCTCTTTTGAACAGGAGTAGAGGTTTATGCTTTGTTTCCTGTTTAAGAATGGATTTCAGGTTCCTTCTAAGGTCTACTTCTACCCTATATTTCTAATGTCTCCTAGTGAACACTGAATTGTTTTTCCTTAATTAAAATTTGAGACCTTCTAAGCCATTATCGCTCTTCCGTTATCTTTTGCCATTTCTAACGCTCATACGATACGAAACAGTAACCCTCTATCATGAGTGGCTCTTGAGTCATATATTGGATGAAGTCCTACCAGTATTCATTAAAATTGCTACAATATTAACAACATAAAATTTGCAGATGTCCCAATGATGATAGCAGACACAGAAGAATATTACAAAAACTCCTACAGAAAGTAGTGAAGAAAATCAAGAAGAAAGAATTAAACATCAACTGTAAGAAGACAGAATGCATGGTTGTTAACAAAATAGACAGCCCAACATGCAAATTACAAATTGTAGATACCGAAATCAAATACGTAAAACAATTTATATATCTGTAAAGGGTTTTGAGCATTGGGATAGGGAAAGTGGCCTTCCAAAAACCAAGTAAAGTTATATCTTTTCGTATTATAATTGTATTTATAGATATAAATGATTTTGATTTTGTTTTAGTCTGTTCTCTCTAGACGAAACGCTTCAGTCTGTCTGTTTCTCTCTCTCTCTCTCTCTCTCTTTCTCTCTCTCTATCTCTTTATATATATATATATATATATATATATATATATATATATATAGCTTGACGTCACATGATTTCTCTCGAACGCTCAAATCATAGTAAATTTGTTGTTTAATATATATATATATATCCACACATTAAAAACTTATCGATACTCAACAACCCAAATTTCAAAAAACTAAAGAAAAATACCACCCTACCTCAAAACAAAGATTAATTAATTCACTAAAGCTAATAATGCGGAGATGGGATCCCTGAATTTCCAGATGAACGTAGGTGAGTATTATACTGGTCACTTATACAAGGCTATAAAAAATACAGAAAACTAATCCCTCGCTACATCACATGACCCCACAAATCGCAACTCCCATATATCAATTAGCAAAAAATGAATTTTAAACTGATATCACCATACTTATCCAGTAACTACCACATTAACTCCACGAGTGGATTTTCTAACATATTACAGTCTAATAAACTAAATAATACCATCCTAGCCTAGCTAGATGTTGAAACTTTTATTCTTTAATGTCCCAATCAAAGAAACTATAGATATAGTCTTCCAGAACGTTTCTACCCATTAAAACTAGACCGACTATTCTGCGTATACTTCTATCGTCTATGATACAAGTACATTTTTACGACCAATATGGTAACATACATTCAATCTTACGGTGGAACGATGGGTTTGCTTCTCGGATATACACTACCCAATTTCTGCATTACGTAAGTTGAAACCGAAGTTTTTATTAATTCCACCAATCACCCATATACGTACTTTATTTCGACGAAATATCCATATTAAAAAAAATCTAGATGAAATAAAAACCTTAAAGAAAGATTTGAGAATAACGTCGTCCGACATTTTATTTACGAACTCAATAAAATTCCTTTCTGCGATATTTTAGTTGACGCCAACAGACATAACTTTATCACTTCTTTATATATATATATATATATATATATATATATATATATATATAAAACACTGATAGAAACTCATGTCTACTCAGCTAGAAAGTGAATGTTCTTCTATTTAACAGAACGTACGTGATCACGGCGCTAACAAAAGTTACTCTCCTTTGTAGTTCTTAATAAATTTTGTCTACTAAACTTTGTTCCACTATCCATTTACAAAAGCTCGCTGAGTAGGTTATGTGTTCTTTTGCTCTATCTCTCTTGCCTCCAATCTGTGCTGTGAGTAAAAGATTTCCCAGTCACTCTTTCCTCATTGTGCCCTAGATATTTCAACTGTCTCTTCCTGGTGTTAAGTATCAGTCAGTTATGTGCCATGCATGATACACGCTTAGGTGATCATGTATCTTTAGATACATGACTGACGAGGCAGATATATTTTCCCGCAGTAGGTTGCCGTTTCTTTTCCGCGGTAGACCAGTTGCCATTCAAGGCTAAAGAACCTGGTCTGTCCTGCTATTTAACCATATCTGGGGGAAGAAGAAGAGGATCTATACTTTTCCCAAGGGTATTATCCCGTAAGTGAATGTAATGGATTCGAGTGGAATTCAAACTCGGCTCTCCGATTCCTCAATCCGATCCGCTATCCATTACTCAAAGATAAGTTGTTTTTTTTCCATTTTCTCTAAGACTTCGTCTTTGCTCAGATATTCGGTCTATGGATAACTCAGTATCTTTGTGCAGAACCACATTTTTGTTACTTCAAGTTTCTTCATACATATCTTCTACAGATACAAAATAAATGCTATAAAACCTTGATTTACTGGGCCAAAATTAATTTTTCCTCGGACATAAAGAATTAAGCAAATTGTAATCAATAATGACTTCCTTAACAATGTCGTTGATGCACAGATAAAATTAGTCTTAACGAAATACACTGCAATTATAAACAGAATGAAGAAGGAATTAAAAATATAATGCGGCTATACTTATAAATTAACGATTCTAATAAGCATCTTAGATATATTATAGACTATAAAAAGTATAATACATCTAATCTAATTATTACTAAAAATACATAACCTCAAAATCCTTCCAATGTATAAATAATGTTGCTTATGAGTTGTGCTCTCTTGAAGATTGCATTTCTAATATTAATTAAAAAAAGATTGAATTCTTACATTGGTCACACATACACACACTTTCTCGTAGGCTGATTTGTTACCTGTCGAAACTCAGTACAATTCGTGCACATATCAGTCAGCACATCATGAATAGCAGAAAAACAACTATCAGCATAATAAATATTTGTACATATATTCAAAATACTGCCCATAAGCCAAATACAAAGGAAAAATCTAACAAGCTATTCTTATATACAAAATAAATAACCGATGTTAAATAAAATATACTTCACCACAGGAGACAGAATTATATATATATATATATATATATATATATATATATATATATATATATATGTGTGTGTGTGTGTGTGTGTGTGTGTGTGTGTGTGTGTGTGTGTGATGGTGCATATATAAGTATGAAATGAATTTTGATTTAATCTGTCTTCTGTCACTATACCACAGCCATAATCCAGATTCACTGTGCTTTTTCTATCAATTATTTCATGGTAATTGTTCTGATGAACCTTCCTCTATGGTACCTTGATTTTATCTATTAAAACACGATATTAGATTGGCAGCAAGGTCTCATGATTTTACTGTTGAAAGGCTATATGTAACCGTAAGTTCTATGCTAACAGTTTCTTCTTTTGCACCTCTCGCTTGTGGAACTCTCTTCTGGCATCTTGCTTCACAATCAACTTTGAGTTTCATAAATTTAAATGCAATGTCAATCGTTATCTTCTGTCTTCTTAATTCCTTTTCTTCCATTGTTCTCTTTCCTTAATAATATTTTCTCATTCTCTAACATTGAACAATCCTTTGTGTCTCTACGGCTTTATTGCCTTATTTGGGGTGGAATGATTTTCAAAAATTGAAATGATAAGCAAATAATTATATTGAAAACTAATTATTTATTATATAAAATAAATAGTATTGCCATCATAAGGCTACAGATTTATTGAATTATCTATGTATTCATTCATATTCGAACATATATATATTTAGTTTAATGCACTTCTACTTTTAGTTGCGGAATTTCAAACTACTTTCAACACACACATAGACACACTGACACATATGATTGTGTATTTGGGTAGCAATCCCTCTTTTATTTATGTTTCATTAAAGACAACTGACAAGGTAGTGAGATTAAGCTTTTTATTTAATTTGTCTTGTGTTCGTATAAGTGTTTTCTTTTCTGGACATGAAATGTGTAAAAAATTGACCAAAAGTTCTGCATATCAAGCACTTTTATATTTTGAACTGAATGTATGAGTTATGTATGTTCTAAAAGTCATAGGAATGTTTTTTTTTTCTGTTATTTTTCAGCACATTGAAGCCGTGTTCATACATAGATGCATACACACAAACAAACACACACACACACACACACACACACACACATATATATATATATATCAGTTATTTGTACATATGTCTAGGTACACACGCGTGCGTGTGTGTATGAATATTTATGTTCACGCATACGTACACAAATACACACACACACATATATATATATACACATAGAGAGAGAGATGAGGGAGAGATTGTGTATTTGGGTAGCAATCCTTCTTTTATACAAGTTTTATTAAAGACGACTGACAATGTAGTGCGATTAATATTTTTATTTAATTTGTTTTGTGATCCTATAAGTCTTTTTTTTTATGGACGTAAAGTGTGTGAAAATTGTCCAGGTGTTATGTGTCCGAGCGCTTTCAGCTATTCTATTAACCATTAAATGAATGTGTAAGATTTTTCATATGATTCTAGAGTGATAAGAATGTTTTATTATCCAAAGACGGTCATCATATTGTAGCCGTGTTCATAGCTTTTTTATTATTAGTGTTTCCATTATGTTTAGTCTTTTTAGATGTGGATGAGACTATTATAGTTGTATTTTCTACAAGTATGTTGCAGATGAAGTTTAGTAGGTTTCCGTGTGTATTTAAAAGGATGTAAAGTGCGTCTTCTTGATAGGCATGTGGTGGTATGTTCAGTATAATTATTCATGAATTTCACTTTATCAATATCGCAGTTCCTTAAGGGACATGTTAATTCATAAATAATATTGTTTCTCTCTCTATACGTGTGCGTGCGTGTGTTTGTGTGTGCGTGTGTTTTGGCAAGTGAATTTCCTTCGGTTTATCGTGACTGTATATGCTAATTCTGAATCTGGAACAGTAATTATTGGTGTTGTTGCTGTCGGATGGTAGCTGGTGTTAATTTTAACACACATAAGTACAAGGATACGTCCCTAAGCGCAGAATTTTCAACATCAAAGTGCTTCTCATTTATCCTGTCCAACGCCAGTCCTCAATTCTTAACCCAGCATCCCACTCTCTTATCCGAACCCACCCAGGCTACAAACCCGATGCCTAACAGAGCACGGCAACGCACTGTTTGTTCTGGTACGTTCATAGCATCATTAGATATTTTCCATCCTCTTACTGAGCAAGGAAGGGTAGGTAAGTGCATCGTTTCCAGGTAAACGTAAGATAATCTTGACAGCTGTGGAAACTGATGTCTACTTCATCATTTGAGGTGTTTTTGGCCCCCATTACTATGGCGTGAGGCAGGTAAGAAAAATACATTCAGTAAATTTTTTTGTATACGAAAACGCTATCATCGCCACATTTGCTATATACCAATAATTCCAAAGCAAATTTATGTTGGCATTAAACAATAAAACAAACATACAAAATAAAGATATTAACAATTATAATAGCAGTAGTGGTGGTGGTAGTGATTTAATTATGAAAACAGCTGTTCTGTTGTTTGCAGTAAAATAAGTATTTTACTGTGCACTCAAAGTGTGACATTAAGAATGTTTGTCTTGTATGGTAAAGTGTGTTGTGCGTGAAGTTTCCTAACAGAGGGAAAAATTATATTTCTTTAAACGGTGCCAGCTTTAATATTTAGAATAGACACAAACCTTGTGAAGATTATATTTGGTGTTTAGGAATTTGATTTTGTGATTCCTGCTTTTGTGAGTCTTTTTGCCAAGGTGAATATTTAAAAAAAGTTTACTATTTTATATTCATCTTCAACAGAGAAAATAAATTGAAAAGCATTGTTAAAGGTATAGTACCTGTGTAGGCGTATTGTTTCTTTAAAATTTAAGCTATGTCATAATTGATGCCAAAACGAAAAAACTGC
>CAHIKZ030004749.1:685000-710000 GCA_903632075.3 Acanthosepion pharaonis | reverse complement strand
ACTCTTCGATCTTAACTAGTCTCATTATATTTTAATATAGAGCCTGTCAGCGTCATCGTTCGGGTATAATGCCTTATGCATCGTTATAAGTTTTCTTGTTTTCTGGTCGAGGCTTCTGAGTTCCACTTGTTCAATTCAAATGTGGCCTAGAATGCATCACAATGGAAAATGTACAAAGTCTATTTCATTAAGTCTCTGCTACAAAGTTTTGTCGCTAATATTTTCATTGTTTTAATCACGTATTCTTTACTGACCTTTTCATTCATTTCTTCCTGATTAAAAAGATCAAGTACGTGCAACTATCCATTTCGTTGAACATCCTGAAGATTTCAAGAGATTTTAAAATCATTTCTATTGTTTCTCTTTTGGCCTTTTTTTTCTTCTTTTGTCTGTTATCAAAACTGCACATTTCTCAACGCTAAATTCCGTTTTTTTATCTTGACAAATATTTCTGACCTTTTATATGTGGTTTTCTAGTTGGATTTTGTTCTTGCCATATATTTAAAGATCATACATATTCACGAAGCATTTCAGGTTTACTTGTGACTTTGTAAATAATTTACCTTGTTTTTTCTTCTATATACCGTGTTTCTTCGGGACGTTAACTATCTTGACTCTCCACAAATTTCCTGTTCGTTGTACCTAGTAGTAAATTGTATTTTTTGTTATTTCTCTTAAACCATGTTCTGTTAGCCATTTACACAAGATTGCTAGGAAGCTGCATTTTTGTGCCCCTCTTCTACACTGTGAGTAACAAATTTTTCAAGCCATGTTTCCTCATTATATAACCTAGAAATATCAGCTGCCTCTTTTTAATGCTAAATATAAGATTTTTTTTCAATTTTCTCAAAAGCTTCTACTTTGCTCAAATTTTTACTCCATGGTATTCTCAGTATCCTTCTGTAGAATCATATTTTTGTTACTTTAGTCATTTCTTCACCTGTGATAAGATTGTTCAGTTTTCATTGCCATATAGGGGGACTGATATTATATGACATTTAAGTAGTCTTTTCTTTGTTTCTAATGAAAATTTCGTTTCTTAATACTTGGCTTAGATTTTGGAGTTCATATTTCACTGTTCAAATAAGTCTTCTCTGAAGAAAACTACATGTCTTGAAACTTAATTCTTCTTTCTCCCTTTAGTTTGTATGGGAGAGATTTAATGGTCTACCATTCTTTGTGTCCTTTTTAGATCCTGAGCGGTAATGAATTATTCTCCACTCTACAACCATTATTTCACAGACTAAATATTGCTAACCTCTCACTAATATACCGCTGTTTATATGGCAGACATTAAGAGGAGTTACATTGCCTAGTTCCATCAGCTAAATCCTTCACAGCTAGGACCCGGCATGCTATAATCACATGAGTAAATCCTCTCCATTCTTTTCGAGTTCCTATGTTAAGGAGAAAGTTCTACTCAGATTCTTGGCCAGAACTATTAGTTTGTGAATCAACCTCCTGAGAGAAAGTTTCCCTAAAAATTACAATTTTCGTCTAAGGTCAACCGATATCTAATCTCCATGCGATATCTGTTCTGCATACATTACTTCACAACAGAGTTTGATCCTTAGGCCAATAGCATCAAGATATCACCTCAATGAGAAATCAAACATGGAGAGATTCAAACTTTAGTATCATGACCAGAAAGCGAACGTTCCAACCACTAGATCAGGTCGCGTGCTATCTTTTGGTGTTGTATACCGTCTTCGTTCTGGAAATAGTCTTGCGGTAATAGTCTTGATTCACTCATATGCTGCTTTCTTCTTTCTGTCATCTTCCGGCCGGGTGATGTGGCGATCGCTAGTTTTTTTAATTTTTTTTAGTTCGGATGTAAATTGAGAACTTCAACAAAAGGGACTTCAACTTACTACTTTATTAAAGACGTCGACGTGCATATTTTAATTAGCCATTGGGGTCGCTCTGTCACCCCCACCACTGGGGAGAAAGTTCCCCGGGACAC
Organism: Acanthosepion pharaonis; assembly: GCA_903632075.3. NCBI lineage: Eukaryota > Metazoa > Mollusca > Cephalopoda > Sepiida > Sepiidae > Acanthosepion > Acanthosepion pharaonis. The sequence continues at coordinate 708,037 of CAHIKZ030004749.1, read as the reverse complement.
TAAATAATCATGTCTAGTGTGTATGACGTGTAAAACTTAACTCGAAAACACTTTCTAACTCTAACATTCTCACGTTTGGCTCAGCCATTCAAAATCGACACCCCTATATTTAGTCTACCATCTGACCTCAAAGGTCAAAATGAGGAAGTCAGACGAAATACAATTTTTAAAAAAAATAATAGTCTACAAGACTATTGTTTAACATTCTGTTCTCCGGAAAATAATTCTTGGCTTTCAAGCATCAGTTAGATTTTAATCGGTTATCTGACCTATTGATTATGCTGGTATATGTAGCGTTCAGGAATAAAAAAATCTGAGAGCTGAGTTCGCATTTTACTTTCGTGACATTCACTTTCACGCAAGTGCCCTTGGGAAAGGTATGAATTAATTCTCTAGCCCCACAGATATGGGTAAATGGTAAAGCAGACTTAGATCTTCAGCTTTGTCGGAAACCAGTTTAGGAGAAGGAGAATCCAAATGTATATGTAGTCAATCAATCAATCTCTGCTAATATGTTGCTTTCCTATTTTCTCGCGGTATAGAATGGTTATCTAGTGTGTTAAGTCCACACTCGAGGCACTATCGAATACGTCATGAAAAATCCTACCTGTTTTGCTAGTTTTAAATCTTCTTCACTTTTTCTCTGTTTTGATTTTAATTTTTTGTAATAATTTTATATTGATAAATAGCTATTAAAACACAGTACACAATATACCTAAGAGAGAAACCAACACAAACGTAAAACGCATAATACATAAGAAGTCAACGATTATAAGTTGTAGAAAATAACTTATCTTGATGTCCTTATGGATTATTTGTGACATTTACTCTTAGATGAATTATATAACCAGGTGTTTATATCTTTCCACAGAGGGCGTGCTGCAATCTACTAAAAAAATGGATAACAATTCTGGATTTTTTTCCGAAATTTCAAGGCATTCATTTTAGATGATAGAAGGTAGTGCAAAATTTTAGAAAGTAAATTAAGTATTAGAAAACATAAATTAAATGACAGAGAGAAAATAAGTTTTGATAAAACATTTAAAGTTCCATGCAATGTATATAACAGAAAGATGAAACTTCCGCTCTATTAGTAATTTGATATAGGAAATTTCCTCAATAATTAACTCCTTTTAGTAATGTTATCTGGAAGGTTTCATTTTTTACTTGAACTTCCAATTCTAATATTTTGCAAAACATTATTATTATTATTATTTTTATTTTTATTTTCTTTGATTTCTGGCGTTTAAACATTTCTTTCCGGGTCCCGCCCAGGGACCTAAGGTTAGAAATGGCGTCATGACACTTTCCACTGACAAAAAAAAAAGAAAAAAAAAGAATTAAATTAAATTACATAGATAAAGCCCTTCGTAAGATGTGGGCTGTACTTGTCAGAACAATTTTTTGTATCTCCTTGAGGCATGAACTTCCAGGAATCCCTTCAATTAGTCTACTGCAATCTTTTCCAACCAGTCCTAGGGCTCCAACTACAACAGGGATTGTTGATGTTCCCATATGCCACATTTTCGAGATTTCTATTTCAAGGTCCTTGTACTTTGACAACTTTTTGAATATCTTCAAAGATACATTGCAGTCAGCAGGGACTGCCATATCAATACGGAGGCATCGTTTTTGTTTGTGGTCTTTAATAACAATATCTGGCCGGTTGGCCTTGATTGTTCTGTCAGTGTGTATTGTGTAGTTCCATAGAATTGTAACAGGTCCTATCTCCGTAACCGGGTCTGGGTGGTGTTCATACCAGTTTCTTTCAGTTTCCTTCCCGTAGAAGTTGCAGATTTTCCAGTGCAGATATTGGCCCACTCTGTCATATCGGGTTTTATATTCAGTGGATGCCAACATCGTACAACCTGATACAAGATGATCAATCGTTTCTGGATATTTATCACAGAATCTGCATTTTGGGCTGACACAATATTTTAGTATATGTGCTTATTATTATTATTATTATTATTATTATTATTATTATTATTATTATTATTATTATCTTTGATTTCTGGCGTTTACATATTTCTTTCCGGGTCCCGCCCATGGACTTAAGGTTAGAAATGGCATCATGACACTTTCCACTGACAATAATAATAATAATAATAATAATAATATTACATAGATAAAGACCTTCGTAAAGTGTGGGCTGTACTTGTCAGAACAATTTTTTTGTATCTCCTTGAGGCATGGACTTCCAGAAATCCCTTCAATCAGTCTACTGCAATCTTTTCCAACCAGTCCTAGGGCTCCAATTACAACAGGGATTGTTGATGTTCCCATATGCCACATTTTCGAGATTTCTATTTCAAGGTCCTTGTATTTTGACAGTTTTTTGAATATCTTCAAAGATACATTGCAGTCAGCAGGAACTGCCATATCAATAAGGAGGCACTTTTTTTTCGTTTGTGGTCTTTATTATTATTATTATTTTATTATTATTATTATTATTATTATTATTATTATTATTATTATTATTTCCTCTGATAACCTAAGAGCAGGCACACATTACATTGATAAAGCCCTTCGTAAGGTGGAAGCTGCAATTGTGAGGACAATATTTTGTGTTTCTATAAGGCTTCGGCTTCCAGGAATCGTTTCAATGAGTCTATCGCAACCTTTTCCAATCAATTTCAGGGCCCCAACCTGAACTGGCATTATTTATGTTTTAATGTTCGACATATTTGAAAATTTACACTTCAAGATACTTGTATTTTGATAATTTATTAAAGATCTTCAAACATACATTACAGTCTGCAGGGACTGATATGTCAATAAGAAAGCACATTCTTTTTTTGTTGTCTTTGATCACTATGTCTGGATGATTAGCTTTGTTCTGTCTGAATGCATTGTAAAGCCCCATAAAATTGTTATAGGTCCTATGTCTGTAACTGTCTGATTGCATTTCATACCAATTTCTTGCAATTTCCTTCCTGTAGAAGTTGCAGATATTCCAGTGTGGATATTAGACAACACTGTTATCTCGAGTCTTATATTCAGTGAGTGCCAATACAGTGCAATCTGATACAAGATGGTTAATTGTTTCTGAATATTCATTACATAATCAGCATTTGGGGTTCGCACAATTATTATTATATTGATTTTATTTTCTATAAAAGATACGCTGTTTTTTTTTTGTATATGTTCGTCTGGCTGTTTTGATTCCTCGTGCCATTTGTCATTTTCTTATTATCCTTGCAAAATGTTTAAGTTACCTTATAATACAATTATTGGCTTTAAGTTTTACATCTTTTCCAATTTTGAGCAAGATTCAGCTAATTGAGGGAACAGGAATATATTATGACACATCATGTTTTTTTTGGGTGGGGGCTATGGCAAAATTTGGCTTTCTAACTTGAATACTGTGTTCTGTTTGAATGATTTATTATTATTATTATTATTATTATTATTATTATTATTATTATTATTATTATCTCTATTTCCAGTTTCCCGGTTTGCCGTTTGATACATCATCTTACGAAGTTTTTTTTAACTTGCGACCTGATGCAAAGAAAGTTATTTTCTTAGAAAGTTATAGAGTGTATCAGACGATATGACCATATTGACGAGAACGCAATTATATTTTTGTAGGTTTTTATCATTATATCTATCCTTTTGGCATGTGTAGTATGACCACTATATATGGCGAATTCCCATACCGCTGTAACATTTAGCACGGGTGGGGGGTTTTATTACTACCATTTTTCTGAATGTAGAATTTTAGCATATTTCCAACGCAGATATTTATCTTCGGATAGAATATATTATAAATATAGAAAGAAGTAGAAAACAATATGTGTCTACATACCTGATTTATTTAAACTATACAGTGAGGTGATTTTCAGAGAGTTAGGATTCTGCTGATATTTATTATTGCTGGTCGCAATCTTAACAACATAAGGTATGCTGATGACACCTTATTGATTGTAGAGACAAAAAACTGTAGGTATTTCAAAACAAGAAAGAACGAACCATCAATTGAAAGAAAAGAGAATGTATGGTTACTAGTAAAAAATAAAAAGCAGACCAAGATGCAAATAAAGAATTAAAGATCTTAAAATCAAACAAGTAGGAATATTTAACTATTTGAGAATTGTTTAACAGAAGAAGAAAGACGTGACCCCGACATTTGACGACGCATTGGAATAATTAAAAAAAAAACTTCCAAAAGCTTGAAATTAAAAATAAAATAAAAGTTTCAAGAAAGATTTTAATTTTAAATGTTCATTTTAAATCTTAGATACCGCGTATTTTGTGGAGGCAAGAGTTCTGGGTGGGGGTTGTTACGATTTCTTATTGATGGATACTGTGTTAGCAACATAAGATACGCAGATAAGATGATAGCGTGTTGATAGCAGACCCCAAAAGAAAACTACAGACCCATAAGAAAAGACAGTGTAAAGGAAAGCCATATGAAAGAATGAACCATCAATTGAAAGAAGGTTTGCTCATTATAAAGAGGGACAACCCAAGAAGCTAGCAATGAATTAAAGATTCCAAAATAAAGGGAATATAAAAGTTTACATATCTGGAGCATGTTTTAACAGACAATAGAGAATATGACTTAGAATTCTAAATACGCATTAGAATAGCTAAACGATGCCTTTCAGAAACTATCAAATTATTATGAAACAAGAAAGATTTGTTGGAAACAAAAATAAGAGAGCTGAGATATTACCTAGCACCCAATCAGTGGATGCTTGGTAATTCCATCACAGATAACGAGGAGATCTGACGCAACAGAATTGCGATATTATAGTAAAATAATGAGAATACCATGGCGCAGTCTATAAGGTTTTAAGGAAAATGGATAGAAAGAGGACACTTTTGTTTCGGGTCATAAAGAGACAGTTGAAATATGTGTGGCTTATAAGAAGGCTTAGAAAATATGACACTCACAAGACATAAATAAGTCAAGAGAGGCATAGGGAAACAGAGAGTAACTTAATGAACTTGGCTGATGGAACATGAAAAGAGAGAAACAATAAGGAAACAAATATTACTTAGTGTTACAAGTGTTAATAAAAATGATAAGAGTATGATCCATCACGTGATGAAGGGACATAAGAACATAGATATTAGACAGTCAATAGTTTCTCCAGTGTTCATACGAAAAGCTGAATCCTGAATCTGGTACGATCTTGTTGACATACGTTAACTTTTGAGCAGTTATAATGAATCCCTCTGTTTCTTGATTTCAATCTAGAACTCAGAAATTACTGACAGCTTAAATTCTTAAAATCATGCTTTTGTGCTCGCAATGGATATCGGACATGTAAAGGTTTTATCATTTATATATCAGCCCTGTTAAACTGTTAATTTCTCCATTATTTAAGAATTAAGTCAATATCTTGTTCAAGAAATAATTTTGTAATCATGAGTTGCAGTGCCCTACGAGGCTGGCATCCCGCTCTCACCCCATTCACTGTCGAAACTCCTAAATGTAGCCGTCTCTTCTACTCTAATAGCTTCATGTCTCGCACCTCTCGTCTGTAGAACTCCCTTCCCTTCTCCTGTTTCCCTGTGAGCTATAATCTCCAGCTATTCAAGTGTAATGTCAATCGACATCTCCAGTTGCCTTGATCTATCCACTACCCTCATCCTTTCTTCTATCACTCCTATCTGATCTTGCTCTAAACTTTCTGTAACCCCTTCCGTCCTAGTGGCTTCCCGCCTTGCTTGGGGTGAAATGCTTAAAAAAAAATGAATTCTTCTTTGGTCAGTCAGGTAGATTCAATATACATTTATTTTCCGATGGTACGTATTATACATAAGTTCTGATCCTTCTATCTGTTCTTGGTATCTCTTATAGATATATTAATATTATTATTATTTTATACATAAGCATGCTATTACCATATACAATGGTAGTTTCCCATGGTTAATGAAGGAGAGCATTCTCCTCAAATCTCTAGAAAATTTCTCAGTATATTTGCAGCAACTCCATCATCAACAGAGTCTGGATTTGTTCTCGAATTTCCAACCGATACAGTCTCAATTTCAGTGATTATGATACTGTTTTAAATGCACCAAATAGTCGCAACTCTAACACTCATATTTCAGACCAGTGTCCCTTCTAAGACAAGTTCCTGGTATTTTTCTATTTTTTTTTCCTTTTACTTCAGACCATGGAATGTTTCTTTCACCTACGTCTTTTTTTTTTTTTTTGCTTATTTACGACTAATGGATCCAGTCTTCTCTCGCTGGGAGGTTAGAGACGATCTAAATGTATGAGTGTATCTTATGCTTTTTTAAAAATGTTCTGTGATAACCGCTGGTTGTACATCAACTACTTGATTACATCATTGAAGCTATTTATTACTGTTATTATTGTTATTATTATTATTATTATTATTATTATTATTATAGACTGGCATTATTTTACTTTAGATAAGTGCAAAGTGTTCTTACTAAGACATATTTAAATTCAAATCTTCTTTGCTCTTCGTCTTTGTATAAATTAAAGAGTTCATTACTTTTATGCAAACTGAGCTATTTCATTCATTATTTACCTATTACTACCACTTAACAAGTCCTGACTTTGTGATGTAATAATAACTTGAATTACTAATGCTTCAATTTATGTGGGCTTAGACACACTGTATGAAGTGGACAGGAATAGTGAAAAAATAGAAAAAAATGATAATTTAATCATTATCTTTGCACTACATCTACAATACAGTATTTAAAATTTTCTCTATTCATTGAATTGATAATAATAATAATAATAATGAAAAGTGCTGTAGTACTAAGAGTTGCAGTCAATTGGTTCACAGTGTAAAAACGACAGTTTTTACATTGTGAACACTGTGTAATAGTAATAATGGGGTAACAGGTATGATGAAGAATACCAACAATTCAACAACATTTCTGGTAACCCTTTCATCGACAAAATCAGCAAAAGAATGTTAACATGTGCTGTCCTCATTTTAGGAATGGTATTGTCAATGTAATTTTTCAATCATACATTTAAAATAAAGAATGTGTACCTCACTTTTATCCCTGTTGTGATATTTCGGTATGAATCCTATAGAAAAAAAAATGAAGAATCTTGGAATAAAATATTGGAAAAATTAAAAGAATTATAATAGTAGCAACGAATGGATTAACAGCACTTAACAAAATAAAAATAGATGGAAAGGAAAGGGAAGAAGAAGCTCTCAGAATACTTTTTTAAATGGATATCCACAGGAATAGATAAAATACCTAACATTGCTTTTCCCACTATGCACAAACAATTAGCAGATCTAAGGCGATCAATAACCCAGAGTAAAACCCAGAATAGCTAAACCAATGCATTATTTATTTAGAACCCCAAAATGATGACACTACCAGATCCTAATTTACCGAACAGTCACAGGTTTATCCTAATTATATAAAAAATTTGCATCGATTTTAAGTGAAAAACACTATTAATTCCACACACACATGCACACACACACAGACCACAGACACACACACACACACATATATATATATATATATATATATATTTCCAAAAGGATAGTAAAAAATGGAATACATCTTTGAAGATCACTATCATACTGGTCAAAATAAAATTGATATCTTAGAGAGGGATATTTCATCTCTTATACAATATTATCATTATTTATTGCATAAATTTCTTTCTCAGATGAAATAAAAAATATCAGTTATGAATAACACATATTTCAGAAATTTATTAATGTATTGTTCTACATGGATGATTAGAAACGTTTTGCCAAAAATGATGACCGGCAAGATAAGATATGCAAAAATAAATAAATTTAGTGATTAAACCTAGAAAAATGTGTTACGGTACCATTTAAGAGAGAGAACCGGACACAAACAATAGCTGCAAAACTTAATTATGAAACGGAATAGTGAAATAGATAAGAAAGCACATGATTCATTTAATCATTTCACCCGAAGCAAGGCAAAAAAGCCATTAAGACACAAGGAGTTATTCAATGCGAATGAAACTGAGAAAACGTTACTGAGAAGAATGGACAATAAAAGAACAGGTTTGAATGAGACAGAGCATGATCATTGATGCTGCATTAAACATTTTGAATGTCGTATTACAGGAAAATAGGAAATTTATATATATATTATAACTTTATATATACATGTTGTATACTTATTTATGTATGTATTCTGTGCGTCTATGTATGTACATATATGTATATTTAGGTATATAAACACGATAAGTGGGCAAAATAATTTTGAAGCTATTAATATATTAGTTTATCAATTGTTACATATTCTTTTAAAGTGATAAACTGGAATCTTCAAGAATTGTGAAGTAACATATAAAATGCATAAACTCACATCTATCGTCTTTTCGAACGTAGTCAGATAGAAGATCGATCCAATTAGTATTCACATACAAGTTCACAATATCAAGGTTTAAAAGATACCTAGAACTAATGGCTATGTATTAAAATTTGTTGATTAGCATGAATCATAAATGTAATAATACTGCATTTAATAATTAAAAAAATGCATAAAATTCTAATAAGATCTACAACTAATCGATTAAGTTGAAATAGAAGATGAAATACCAGTGAAAAGGACAAAATTCAAACGGAAACCAAGAACGCACATGTAATATCACAATATTATCACGTGAAACATACATAGGACTTATAACGTACTGTGTTCAATATTGAATCAATTAAAAAGCTACATTCAATAACTGAAGAAAACCAACATTTCAAACAAGTTTGGTAACTAAAATCGAATCGAACATTAATTAATTAAACTAATCTCTGTGCACAAGCTAATTAAAAAAAATAAAATCGTCACAAATTTCATACTAAGCTTCTAATTTATATGCTGTGCCCCTTCAGGACGTGGGGGATCATGTTTCTCCACAACTTCCTGTCCTTTGGAGCTCTTAATAAATTTTGTCTTTCTGCTATTTCTCCTAAACTCTATTCCGCCATCCATTTACTCAAGCACACTAAGCATATTATGCCTGGCTTTCCTCTGTCCTTCTTGTCTTCAATCTCCCTTGTGAGTATCATATTTTCCAAACTCTCATTCCTTATATTCCCTAAAAACCTTAACTGTCTTTTCCATATGTTAAGTTTCCTTTTTGTTTCCAATTTTCTCAAAAGCTTCGTCGTTGTCCACATATTCGGTCCATAGTATCCTCAGCATCCTTCTGTATAACCACATTTCTGTTGCTACAAGTCTCTTCTTCACCTTTGAGGAGATTTCCGAGCATCCACTGCCATATTCGAGGACAGATATCATGTAACATTTTAGTACACTTGTTTCTAGAGGTCCGATACAATTTGGACGTAAGAAAATGGCTAAGGTGTAAAGGCTAAACAAAACACAGACACAAAACAGTATATAATTAGAAAATATATTCACTTATATGGAAGTTGTGATTTACGGACATACACATGAAAAAATATTAACAAAATTTGAGACTTCTGGAAAAGTGAGATCTTACAGAAATCAAACAACAGATGGATAATGAGTGATAGAGATCTAAGAAAAGTTTATCATTTGGTTTGCAGAAGAAAAATAGAATCGAAAATGGTAGGATTAAATTAATATTCAGTAGTAAATTACATCACGGATTTTTCAAGATTATTGGTTTCCGAACTCTGACAGATTATCGGTTTAAACGAATCAAATGAAATCACACAATAACTGTTCTATTAGGATTAAATAAAAAAAAATAATGTGGCACCAACTGTGCCAGTGTAAACAATTAATAGATTGGCCAATAGGTCACACATAATGCAAACTTTTACCGTCTGGTATATCAAAAAATGCCTTACGAAAACTAAGCAAAGAAAGAGTTTGCTGAAAATACTACAAACTGGGTGCGTAAGTTTTAAAGAAAATGTGAACAAAAATGACAGAATCAAAATGAAACTGCTGAAATTTCTTTGACACATAATGAGGAAAAGGGCTTTGAGAATTTGTTATATTATATATTATTGTTATATGACATATTGAAGACAAAATTGACCGAGAGAGACAAACTTATGTGAATGGATGTCAGAATTATGTGTGAGAGGAATGGTAAAAAGACAAAACAATATTGCAAGAAATAGAATGTTATGGAGAACCATGATGAGTCGCGACATGTAGATGATGAACAAAAATAGATTTTAGAAATTTTGTTTTTGGGTGAGAGTGAAAACCTTAAGACTAAAGAATTGGTAGTCTAAAACACTCGAGTCACATGATTATTACAATAGCTATACTTGTAAAACAGACCAAAATTATGAGAATTACTGCCACCATTAAGGCAATGTGGTCAATCCCTCATTAATCTGAAATTTCAACTCAGACAACTATTTTCATTGAGACTATTGGATATATAGCAACACAACTACACTACAGAGGAACACGGACATCATCAGTTACCCTCTCTACAACAAAAATCATTTACCACTCTAACAATTATCCATATTATAATTACAACAATGATATATAATCATTAAAAACAAATAAAACTGCAATTCTAAAACAAATCAGGCTTTAATACGATATATATTCAGAACAATCAGTCATTTATGTGCCATACGTGATACACGCTTAGGTTATGATGTATATTTCGATACATAAATGACGACGTAGATTTTTTCCCGCAGTAGGTTACCATTTCTTTCAGCTGTAGACCAGTTGCCATCCAAGGCTATAGAACCAGGCCTGTCCTGCTATTTACCCATAGCTGGGGGAGAAGAGCATTCATACCTTTCCCAAGGGTGTTAGCATGGATTCGACTAAAACGTCAGTCAATCAGTTATGTGCCATGCATGACACACGCTTAGGCGATTATATATCTTTCGATACATGACTGACGAAGCAGGTTTTTCCCGCAGTAGGTTACCATTTCTTTCTGCGGTAGACTAGTTGCCATCATGGTCTGTCCTGCTATTTGCCCATAGCTGGGGGAGAAGAAGAGGATTCATACCTTTCCCAAGGGTATTAGCACATAAGTGAATGTAATGGATTCAACTTGGAATTCGAACTCGACTCTCTAATTCCTCGTTCGACGTTCTTTGACTGAAAAGTTTGTGTTATTGTTGGTTAAAATTAGTATAAGCTTTTATTAAAACAGTTTTTTTTTCAGAAAATTAAACTTCTCAAGTTAACTTACGTTATAACTCTTTCTAATAAAAAAGGGAATGTCGTTCCAATCATTTCTTTTTATGTTCAGATGAATGCAGTAGCTTGTTTATATCATTATTTTCTCTTCTAGTTATGTATGCTACCAATTTTATTTTGTTAATGCTATTAGAAGTGTTCAAGTGTAGCGGTTTCTATCGTCTGGTAAATATCGTTGTGATATTGTAGCTTCAGACTATAGAGTCTGATGAAGGATCGTCCTTTTGAAACAATGACAGTTACGACTATATTTATCACTACTAGCTCATCTATTGCGGATGTGTTCACTATCAATGAACAATCACATACATAAAGATGGAAGAAGCATCTTAAAACTGGAAGAGGATCTTAGTTGGGATAATCAATACCATAAGAAAGATCATTATCAGCGTTCCGAAAAATATTAATCGCTTACGAGGCAAGTTGCACCATTAAAAACAAAAATAAATAATGAAATTATGCGCAAAATCATTTGAAGTTCAGATTACAACTTAGAAATTACTCTTATAAATTTTGTACAACAATAAAAGGCACACGCAAGATCAGTCGGCAGAACATGGTGGTAAATTTTAAGTATGTTATCTTCTTGTACACAACATCTGGGTCTGCTTAAAAGATGATGAACAACAGCTCTGCGCACTTAAAACTCCAAACGATAATTATATTTATTAGATTTGTTTGTTGGCTTTTTAGATACTTTATTGTTTTTATTTTTTTGTTTTGTGCTATATTCTTCTATAATTCTTCTTTATCATTATATATATGCAAACACACAATTATATATTTACATGTATAGGTAAATACATACACAAACACACACACACACACACACACATATATATATATATATATATATATATATATATATATATATATATATGTATATAGGTAAAAATCCGTGGATAAGTAATCCAAGTAGATCCCATTAATATAAAATATTAAAATTGATCCACAAAAGAGAGGTCAATATATTTATTATAGAGCATATACGTGAATTACGAAAATGAAACACAAATTACTCCATTCAGATGGCCATTTCGTTCACTGCCCCCGGGATATATTCCCTGGAAATTTTCAGTGCAAACACATATGGCCATCTGAATCGGGTAATTTGGGTTCTTTTATATATATATATATATATATATATATATGAGAATTAAACAACACGTGCCTACTAAGATCAGGAATCACACCTTGCCGTTGAATGGACTTGTCCCAAATACCTATGGTTCCGCCATATGTGAGCACCTCTTAAATAGCAGAGGGTGTGCAGCTAACTTTAATGTCGACAGGTTCACTGTGTTGTCCCGGTCATACTCATTATTTCACCTCAGGGTTCTGGAGTCACTTTACATCGGATCCCGCAAGCCTTCCTTGTGTAAACAGCGTGAATGTTTGTTGGGACTAGCTGTCATTTGTCTCTAGCTCCTTGTGTACATTTTTATTCTCCTTCACATTTCCATTTCATTGTACATTTTCTGTGTTTTTAATTTAAATTAAATCTCCTGTGGAAGTTTAAAGAGCGGAAGCAAAACCGGTTGCTTCCCTCGTTTTAATATGTCTGGTAATATCAAGCTTCACACTTTTTATTTCTATCATTAAATTTTGTACCTACAAAAATATCTTTAAATATATATATATATATATATATATATATATATATATATATATATATATATATATATAAGCAAATATATGGATATAGATCCGACAGTATGAAGAAAAATATACAGAAAAAACAAACAAAAATCTTAATATGCAATTATGCTGTATTAATGTTAATATGTTTAATGAAAATGTCCTGAAGATGGTCTAAAATAGACCGAAACGTCCAACGTTGACTTTAGATTAACATTAATACAGCATAATTGCATATTAAGATTTTTGTTTGTTTTTTCTGTATATTTTTCTTCATATATATATATATATATATATATCATACGTCTACATCTAAGAAAGACGTTTCAGGGACATCCTCAGTCTAAGAAATACGTTTCCGGAATATCCTACGTCCACATCACAAAATGATGTTCAGGGATATCCTCCGCCTACATCTAAGAAAGACGTTTCTGGGACATCTTTCGTCTAAATCTCAGAAAGACGTTTCTGGGACATACTCCGTCTTCATCTAAGAAATACGTTTCTGGTACTACCTCCTTTATATATCAGAAAAACGTTTCCAGGACATCCTCCCGCTAAATCTAAGAAAGAAATTTCAGGGACATCCTCCGGCTATATCTAAGAAAGACGTTTCAGAGACATAATCCGGCTATATCTAAGAAAAACGTTTCGGGGACATCCTCTGACTATATCTCAGAAAGTCGTTTCCAGGACATCCTCCGGCTATTCTAAGAAAGATGTTTCAAGGACATCCTCCGTCTACATCTAAAAAATACGTTTCCAGGACATCATTCGTCTACATTTCAGAAAGCGGTTTCAGGGACATCCTCAGTCTTTATCTAAGAAATATGTTTCTGGTACAACCTCCGTCTATATCTCAGAAAGACGTTTCCGGTTAAATCTAAGAAAGACATTTCAGGCGCATCCTCTGTCTACATCTAAGAAAAACGTTCAGGGACATCCTCCAGATAGATGTTTCCGGTACATCCCCCAGAAAAATCTAAGAAAGACGTTTCCGGAATATACTTCGTCTACATCTAGGAAAGGCATTTCAAGGATATTCTCCTTCTACATCTAAGAAAGACGTTTCAGGGATATTCTTTGTGTACAATTCAGAAAGACGTTTCCGGGAAATCGTCAGTCTTTATCTAAGAAAGATGTTTCTGGTACAACCTTCATCTGCATCCCAGAAAGACGTTTCCGAGACATTTTCCGTGTGAATATCAGAAAGGCATTTGAGGGACATCCTCCGCCTACATGCAAAAAATAAATTCCCGGGATATATTTCATCTACAATTCAGGAAGACGTTTCAGGGACATCATCAGTCTTTATCTACGAAAGATGTTTCTGGTACAACCTTCGTGTACATCCCAGAAAGACGTTCCCGAAACATCCTCCGTGTAAATCTAAGAAATTCGATGAAGGGATATCCTTCGTCTTTATCTAAGAATGCCGTTTCCGGGACATCCTCCGTCTACATCTAAAAAAAGACTACTAAAGGACACCATCTGTCAACATCTAAGACATACGTTTCATAGACATCCTCCGTCTGGAAATAAGAAAGATCTCTCAGTGACTTCCTCCGTCTATAGCTAAGATTGACCTCTCCGTTACAGTATAAGTAATACAAAAAGAAAGGAATATGGCAGTGCTAAGAATTGAGCAAGCAGGCATTAGAATATCTATGGCGTTCTTTCACAAAAAGCGTTTAATATATACGTAGGTCTAATAGAATGCGACTTAAAAAAGCACATGAAAATGAAGGATTACCTTAAAAGGATAAGAAAATAATGAGGACTAAAGTAAATGACAGAAATGTAATAAAATAGACCAATAAATTAATAATATCAACAGAGATGTATAGTAGGTTGTCTGGTAAGGTTCAACATGAAAGGAACTGAAATCGTTTTTATTATTACGTACAAGTTAATAACGATACTAAAAATGTTACGTTACAGGGATTATACACCGACAGACTATATACATAAAGTAAGAACTAACAGTGTGCCAGACATCTATCTAGAGCCTCCTAACATACTACCTTACAAACAAACAAAAATTGCAAACTTGAAGAAGCTTTATTTTTCTATTTACTAATGATGCAATTGGATAATATATATTTTAAGGCATTTAACAATTTATAGATATAGCATAATATAAAAACCTACAAATAAACAAAAACAGTTCTAGAAGGTTTCATAAAGTTCTAGAAGGTTCCAGAAAGTCATAGTAATACAATACTTACATACGATTTTAGAAATGTCGTTTTAAGGGTGACATTTGAAAAAATAATAAACCGAATTAAAAACCATTCTTAATTATATTTGAATAAAAGTTTATCGAATTATGGTACAGGAAATCAATTATTTTAAAAATAGTCAAAAAGTCATAACCCTAATAATCATGTACATGACTATTTAAAGTCAACTGGAAGATGAAAACAAAAACGCTTATAATCGAAGCTGAAAATAATTAAATACATTAAGTTAAAGATACGACAGAGTAGGAACAAAATATTCTAGGAAATGCGCAAGAAACATTCATATTGTCTCAGTATAAAGTCAATAAAAAGAATAATACATCCTGTAGCAGTAATATACAAAGAGACCAACTCCATCCTAACAAGAAAACAGCAAAAATAATCACAAATAAATTAAAAAAAAAGACTTGTCACATCGTGGATATGACAGAGCTAGTACATTACATGATGAAAGAAAGCGAAACATTAAAAAATTACCAAAACCTAGAATGGAAATTGCGAAACGGTAGGACATAAAACAGTTATTTTTATTTATTTATTTTTTTGCAGTTTGCCTTCTTAGAAACAATTGGTTGACGAAAATAAACTAAAAAAAAAGTCAAAACAAAATAAAACTTAGTTTTTACATTTAAAACGAGACTTACATGACACATCTGTATAAGAGTAAGTTTGAGTGTTTTTTTTTATTATTTCAAGCTATCTCAAACACCATTATATAAGGAAATATTTAAAAATTCAGAATCAACTTTAAACATAAGAAAGGCAATAAAAAATTCAACGTATATAGAACTGCAGGAAAAAAAATCACATTTTCTACGTGCCGTGTCCCTCTCTCCACAATTTCCTGTTCTTTTTAACTCAGTAAAGTTTGTGTTTCTTTTGTTTCTTTTTTTCTTCTTTTTCATCTGTTTTTTTTTTCATCTTCTTCATTTCTTCTTCTTTTTCTTCTTCTTCTGTTTTTCTTCTTCTTTAACTTTTCTGTTTCTTCTTTTTATTCTATTTTTTCTTCGTCTTCTGTTTCTTCATTTCCTTCCGTTTTTTCTTCGTCTTCTGTTTCTTCATTTTTGCTGTTTTTTCTTCATTTTGTTTCTTGTCTTTATTCTTATTTTATTTTTATCTTCCTTTTCTTCGGCTTCTTCTTCTGTTGCATCTTATTCTTCCGTTTTTTCTTCGTGTCATAACTCTCCACAATTTCTTATGTCATGTAGCTTAGTTCTGCGGATCATTTATACAATCATGGTAGCTAAGTTATGCGCTTCTCTCCTCTGTCTCTCATATCTTCAATATATACTGTAATTGTCAAATTTACTAAGTTCTCTTTCCTCATTGTCTGCTCTAGTTATATAAATTGTCCCTTTCTGACATTAATTATTAATATCCTTTTGGTTCCCATTTTCCCTAAAACTTCGTCATTGCTCACATGTTCAGTTAATGGTATTCTCAGCATCCTTCTGTAGAACCACATTGCTCTTGTCTCTAGTCTCCTCTTCACTGTGAAGAGATTGTCCGGCATTCACTGCCATATAGGAGGGCCGATATCACATAACAGTTCACTGCTTTTGTCTTTGTTTTTATCGAAGTCTTCCTGTTTCTTAATAATTTAAGAGTATTATCGTGCTACGAAATTCACTGTCTAAACTAATATACATCATCGCGATGATGCCGCTCGACTACATATCTTTAAAAATTGACAGGAAAAGGTGAACAACTTCATAGATATGGATGACCCCAACATTTTTGCCAGAACAACCGAAAAAGTAAAAAGAAACAGGAAACATTGATGCAAATTGTGAGCATTTTCATTCAAGATATCGATATGGAGTCTGTAATCGAGAAGTACGTAATAGAGATAAATGAAAGAGAGGAAGTGAAACAACACGAATGACCAACCAGGAAATTATCATAATGCTCCGTGGGAAAGAAAATTATAACTGATAATTCTGGAAGGTGATATGATCAAGTGGAAAGTAATGGAGAATAGACAAAGAATAATCCAGAACATCAACTAAAATATTAGAAACCATACTCTGTAGCAAGAATCTGAACAAAAGAATAATTACCTGGAGATTTTCTGTCTTGAAATATCCAGGATAGTCTTTAAGGTGGATAAAACCTCAGAAATATGAGACAGAAAGCAATATAGCAGTCTATAAAAAAGTAAGTGAGAAGAATATGATCCTACAGAATCGGAATTTCACTGACTCTTTCATCAATGTAATGTAACGAAAACTGAATTACAAAGGCCAAAATTTGGATAAATAGAAATCGTTTTTTTAAATATCATGTCTATTAAGGAAGAAAGAGATCATATTTTGCCATACATTATTATCTATGAATTGCTAAGATTAAAGGCAAGAGGGGCTAGTCTAATTTGCTATTTAACAGATAGCTAACAGAAAATGCATTACTATTATTTATAGAGAAAGATTGTTGAATCTTCTCCACGTTTTGAATTATTTCTCTTCGAATGGCAGCAACGAAAATTGCTAAAATGTAGATGAGAGTAACTATGGGATCATGACTTTCCTAAGGGTATTATTGGCAAATGAATACATCAGACTAAGCTAGGGTTTGAACCCAGCTCACTTGTTCAAATTTCGAAATAGAGAACTAGTGAACTCGAAAATCTTAGTCCAGACTAACGAAGGAAAGAGAAAAGAACTGCAGAAGAAACGGTATTCACATGATTGCGAATGAGAAATCTAAAGAGAAACTAAATTAATGGTGGCTCGGGACAATGCCATAATAACCAATAATATAGAAGTCAATATGGATAGGACACAAGGGGATAACAAAATACAGACTATGAAGAAGTAGGTATGACACAATCAATCATAACATAAAAGAATGAAGTAAATTGACTCAAAAAAGAATGCATAAAACAACTGGATGAGAATATTAATCCAGTAGGGACAGGGCCAACGACTGCGACTCGAACACAGGGAGAAATGTTCAAACAAGAATCTGTATTGGAGAAGGAAAATTTCTAAATTCGTTTAAGACTTTTAAGATCTACTTCTAGTGAACAAGGACGAAAAAATATGTCAGACATAGGATCTCATAAAGTACAGATTAACATGAAAAGAAAATGAAAAACTGGCATGGTCAGGGAACTAAATAAATTATGGTAGGTGATAGTTGTGCCAATCGTTGGTAGAACACTAGGAACGATCCTGAAAAGGATATCGTAAATGCTGAAATACTGGTAATCTAGGGAAGAATTATGACATGCCAAACAGTACAATTTAGAATAACTAGAATACGAAGAAGAATTCTGGAGAATCGTAGAAACCTGTTATCACTCAATATCCAGAATAAAATATTTACCATATAAATTTACTCAATAAATACCAAAATGCTACTAGCACTATTACTAACATCATTATTATTATTATTATTATTTTTATTTTCTTTGATTTCTGGCGTTTACACATTTCTTTCCGGGTCCCGCCCAGGGACCTAAGGTTAGAAATGGCGTCATGACACTTTCCACTGACAAAAAAAAAAAAAAAAAAAAAAAGAAAAAGATTACATAGATAAAGCCCTTCGTAAGGTGTGGGCTGTACTTGTTAGAACAATTTTCTGTATCTCCTTGAGGCATGGACTTCCAGGTATCCCTTCAATTAGTCTACTGGAATCTTTTCCAACCAGTCCTAGGGCTCCAACTACAACAGGGATTGTTGATGTTCCCATATGCCACATTTTCGCGATTTCTATTTCAAGGTCCTTGTACTTTGACAACTTTTTGAATATCTTCAAAGATACATTGCAGTCGGCAGGGACTGCCATATCAATAAGGAGGCACCGTTTTTGTTTATGGTCTTTAATAACAATATTTGGGCGGTTGGCCTTGATTGTTCTGTCAGTGTGTATTGTGTAGTCCCATAGAATTGTAACAGGTCCTATCTCCGTAACCGGGTCTGGGTGGTGTTCATACCAGTTTTTTCAGTTTTCTTCCCGTAGAAGTTGCAGATTTTCCAGTGCAGATATTGGCCCACTCTGTCATGTCGGGTTTTATATTCAGTGGGTGCCAACACCGTACAACCTGCTACAAGATGATCAATCGTTTCTGGATATTTATCACAGAATCTGCATTTTGACTGACACAATATTTTAGTATATGTGCTTGATAATTCCTAGTTAGCAAGCATTGGTCCTGCGCAACAAGGATAAAACCTTCAGTTTCCGCTTTCAACCCTGCACTACGTAGCCACTGATGGGTACGGGTTTTGTCTACGTCAGCTTGTTTGGTACGGGCAGAGTATTGGCCATGAAGCGGTTTATCTTGCCATCGCTTCTGTAACTGGTCTGTTGCATTCGTCTTAGCTATCTTTTTTAGGTATTTTGCAGTTTCAGCCGGTGTATTGTGCTGTAGTTGCATCTCTACGCCCATTTGGAACTCCATTTTGAATTTGTTGGCTTCCTTCATTACGGAGTAGAGACGCTTACTACTTTCATGTTCCTTGACGCACACCATCATCCAGTCTTCTGTAGTTTCCAAATATCTTTGGAGGCCAATTGTTGTAGTTTTGTAGGACAGTTCTAGTTGAACTAATCCTCTGCCTCCTTCGGATCTGGGCACATACAGACGGTCGACATCAGCTTTGGGATGATGCATGCGATAGCAAGTGAGTAGCTTTCTCGTTTTGGCATCCAGTCGCTTAATTTCAGCTATGGTCCAGTTAAGGACATTAAAGCTGTATTGCACCACAGGGACAGCCAATGTGTTTATGGCTGATATCCTGTTTTTTGAGTTCAGCTCAGTATTTGGTACCAGACGTACATGCCTGTAGTATTCTTTTCTTATTTTTTCCTTCATTTGGGGGTGTTGTATGCCATCTCCTTCGCTAATTCCTAGGTACTTATAAGCTTCACCATGCTCCAGTTCCCTAATCTTTGTGACAAAATCTAAATCTATTAAGGGTGTTTCTGTAATTCTACCTTTCTTGAAAGTTACTTTTGCACATTTATCTAATCCGAAGCCCATACCTATGTCGTCACTGAAGTATTTTACAATATTGAGGAGGCCTTTCAACTCATTGTCGTCTTTGGCAAAGAGTTTGAGATCATCCATGTAGAGTAGGTGATTGAGTATTTTCTTATTTATTTTGTAACCATAGCTACTGTTGTTCAGTTCATGTGTAAGAGGGATTAAGGATAAACAAAACAGAAGGGGTGACAGAGAGTCTCCTTGAAAGATTCCACGTCGGATATTCAGACGGTTGGATATGGCAGTGCCCCCGGTGTGACTAAGGTATAGTTTGGTGTTCCACATTCCCATGCTGTGCTTTAGGAAATTTAATACCACAGGGGAGACTTTGTACATTTCCAAAGTCTTAAGGATCCAAGAATGTGGAACACTATCAAAGGCTTTACGATAATCCACGCTGCACTTAGGTTCCTGCGTCGTCTCCTGCAATTTTCCAGGATCATCTTATTTATCAGAAGTTGATCCTTGCAGCCATATGAACCTCTTCTGCATCCCTTCTGTTCCAGCGGGAGAGTGCTGTTTGTTTGTTTATTATTATTATTATTATTATTATTATTATTATTATTATTATTATTATTATTATTATTATCATCACGTGAGATAGCCGGAAGCTAACAAAATGAAGCTGGAGCTCAAATGTATTAATGTTATTACTATTAAGAAATATTATACTTACTTAAAGTAAAAACTGCTTATGATTTATTTTTAATGAATGACGCGCGAGAACACATATACACGCACACACACATAAGTGCGCACACACACGCGCAAACACACCTACATCCTTTTCTTTTGAGTTTATCAATCTAACATGTTTTAGTTTATTGAAGCTTCCTTATAGATTGAGAGAAAATATAAAAAGACAAAACTTTGGTATATTCAATTTTGCTTGGGCCGATTCTCATTGGTTAGTTATGTATCATGTGAATTAAAACCCGGGATAATTCTCTATGTATGTAAGTTTGTAAAAATTCTAGTATCTCTAAACGGGAATCGGATTGTAATATGTATTCATAATTCTGTATTTTTGCCTGTTTAGTAGGAGGAGTTTTAATGTCTTCACCCTTGTGATTGATCTATCTATCTATCTATCTATCTATCTATCTATCTATCTATCTATCTATCTATCTATCTATCTATCTATCTATCTATCTGTGTGTGTATGTGTTTATGAGGTTAAAAATAAATATTTATATCTGTCTATATTTCTGAGATGAGGTATTGTAAATATTTACACCATTTACATTGTTCGTACTGTTGTCCTTTTTTTTTAAATTTTCATATTCACAATGTTTCGGCCGTTGTACGCTCCCACCTTTCTCAAGTGATATACGTCGTATCGAAATTTTAATGTATATTACCTGAAGAAGGCCGGTGGATACAACGACCGAAAAATCATGAATATAAATGTCAAATTTTTTTTACTGTATTCAATGAGTAAAAACAGTGTAAAAATTGTAAAACATTGCAAAACGAATGCTGAGTGAATTTGTTGTGTCATTTCTTAGATCATAATTAATAAAAAAAAAAAAATGATCAAAGTGTATATAACACCATAATACTGTTGGGCACAAAGTATAAGACAAAATGTTTTACATTTTAATTGTTTTTTGAAAATCACACTAAACCTACTGCACTGCATAACATATTACATGACGGTAAATTGTTCAGTATAATTTCACTTTGAAAATGAATGTCTTATTTGATGACACAATGATTGAGTAATAAGGTGTTGTGCCATGCATCTTGTTCATATACAATTTGTAAAGCTTCAGTAAATTATATATATATGTTTTAAATCTGTGCTATAAGGCTTTCACAGATCATCGGAATGAAATTTCAACGCTACGATTTGAAACCTAAACTTAATCTTTAAACTAGTTTCCTCAAAAAACTCTAAGGAATTGGAAAAAAATATTTTGTGTATTTATTTATTATATTAAATCCTAACTTTCAATTTGAGTGCAGTACCATAATTTCAAAATCAACCTGCCCTATTGGTGAAAAAAGCTTTCATCCTGTCGATCAAAAAATAATCATCATCGGACATAGCTTCATCATTACTGAAATACTGGTTCCCAGCCAAGTGTTTTTCATGTTGGACGATAGATACTAGTCGGATGGAGCCAGATCAGGATAATATGGAGGCTGACCATCAGTTCAAAGCCACAGTCACGTATAAAAACCACGAAACCAAGGACTTGTGTGCTGGAGCATTGTCCTCATGAAACAAGACCACTTTCGTTAGTTTTCCTGAGCGTTTAGCACTGACAGACGTTCGTAACTGCCTCGGCGAGTTAGCATAGTATTCTGCATCAATGGTGAGACCTTTTGAAGATAGACAATAAAGACAATGTTTTTTGTATGCCAGAAACTGAGGCTATCATCTTCCCTGCAGATGAAACGACCTTGGCCTTTATTTGGAGCATGTGACTATTGATTGTCTCTGACTCAAATTGCTGAACCCAAGGAAAACAGCTCGACTTGCCTCAGACAGTGTCAGATTTTACAGTGATGTGGCCAACCTGGTGCGATCAAGTATCAAAAGACAAGGCACCCACCGAGCAGAAACTAATGTTATGATAAGTTCATTGTACAAAATATTCTCAACTTTCTGACAAGATATGCTAATAGCATTGGCTATTTGATTTATAGTCAGTCGCCTGTAATCCATCACCATGTTGTGAATTATGTCCTATTTTTGAGATTTCCTCTCTAAAATCCTTCTATTTTGATAATTTTTTTTAATCTGTAAAGCTACATTACTGTCTGCAATAAGATGGCACATTTTTTCGGTGGATGCTAATACCGTGAAACCTGGCATAAGATGGTCATTTGTTTATGGATATTCTCCATATAATCTGTATTTAGGGACAATACAAGTGTGTTTGATAATTTCTTGTTAGCAAACACTGGTCTTTTGCAGCCAGTATAAAACCTTTGGTTTCAACTTTAGCTTATTTATTATTATTTGTTTTACTAGTTTACCTAATGTTTTCTTTGATGAAATACTTATCCAAGTCTTTTAGCTGATATTATTGGTAT
>CAHIKZ030004749.1:665000-680000 GCA_903632075.3 Acanthosepion pharaonis | reverse complement strand
TGATTGACAAAGAAGACCACAGAATATAAATAATGTAAGTTCATGTTACATCGTAAGCTATTATATATTGTTAGTACTTGATGCTTCTATAATAGACGTTAACATGTTGAATATCCTACGTAAGTTGTGGCATCTGGTTTTTTCTTATATTTATTTAATATTTGCTATCTCCTAATATTTAGTGATACGAGCGAATAAATGTATTTATGTGTTTATTTTGGAATATTTTCTTGTATCAAAAATCACATTAGCGTATACTATTAGGATAATTTACTCTTCCCTTTTATAGTAAATAATTAGTAATGAATTCTATAATCTTTCAAGTCTGAATTTAAATGCAAAGCTCATCGTTAAATTTAATGATGATCGTTCCTTTATAGTACCTAGACTTTAGAAGTCCTGGGTATGACGATAAACTACATCGATGAGAAAATCCTTTGATCAGGAGGTTTTGAGAAGCGTGGGACCTAGGTTTCTGTTCCCAGGTCAACCCTGAACCGGCTTGGTAGCACCTATTATAGTTCTAGCTATGGGCAAATAGTTAACCCCCAAATTTGTGTAAAAAATATGAAAGTAAAAAGAACGCAATACATTTTAGAAAAAAATATCAGCAATACATTTGAGTTTCGACAAAAACCGTTTTTTAAAAAGTGAAACCTCATCTACAAAATGATTTCTTATAAAGTATACATTTTATTCATGCGAACCTATGCTAAAAATCTTGTCGTCATTAAATAACCCATTGAGGTTGATATGCCGTAAAACAAAATGCACCAAAACAAAAATAGGCTTTAGAATATAAGCGCAATACTAGATTGGTGGAAAGTTCCTATCATTTTACATTTGAAATGACTAGATGTAGCCATAACTTCTGTTAAAAGTTCCTTCTCTCGCACTACTCACTTGTGGAACTCTATTTCGGTTTATTGGTTTCCATTTAACTTTGATAATCAAATATTTAAATGCAATGTAAATATACTTTCTATTTAATTCATTTTTTACTCCTTAATGTGTTTTTTCTCATATTCAATCACAGTCAGTAATACCCTGTATCAATGGAATTTATTGCATTGCTTTGTGTGAAATAATTAAAAATGTATTTATTATATCACTGTATAGACTGTTTATATTTAACAGCCCCGCCACGAGTAATGTATGTGGCACAAGGCCGTGTTTACTGTGGATTCTCAGAGCCCGTAGGCTCGCAGAAAATATTCCCGTAGAAATCGCATAGGTGGGTTCGGGCCTGTCTACCTCCCCGGACGAAACTTTGCCCTTCGGCAAAGCCTCGTCCGGGTTCCTCTCTGCTCAAGGCGGAGTTCGACTGTAACGAACAGGCTATTTCACTGTATAGACAGTAGTTATTTACGCGCTGTGTTTTTCTTTAGTTTAAGCAGGACGATCTTTTAAATACTGATGCAGCTTACTACTCCCATTATTTGGTGGAAATTGTTATGAATGTTAGGCAGATGTATATGTAAGAATATGTATATTCAATGTATATTTAAAAACTCACAACATTTTAAAAATGCTATCTTAAAAATAATAGTAAAATAAAACTACAAACAGGTAATTGATAATGGATAACTAATGAACATTAAGTAATATTCTTACCTTAATTATTTATTTCCAGAAGAATCTGGCTTAGGCCATATCACGTTGAGATACCGTTTCTCGTACAATTAATGAAATTAGGTAATGCCCATTATGGTTAGTACCTAGATGCGTGACGGCTTCGGAATACCAAGTGTTGTAAGCTTGGATGTGCAGGTGGTGTAATGGATAATGGCTCAGAATTGGAAATCTGATAGTCAAGTTTCAATTCCAGTCGGGGTCGTTATATTCACTTGCTCGTAAATACTCCAGCGAAAGGTATGACTCCACCGCTTATCACACTCAGCTATGGGTTAATTATGGTAGAACTTGTATGAGCAAAAAGTTTATAAACCTTAACAAAACAAAAATCAATCCAGAGGAATCTCTATTTCTGGTTTCAATTGTGCTATCATTAATCAAATAGTTTCGTATCTAAACCTGAACGTGATAGGAATAAACTGTTGGTCTGAAGGGAAGGTAATCGTATAAGAACTATTTGGAATAACAGAAATATTAGAAGTAACTATTCCATAAATAATTTGGAAGAGTCTGGAGTGAAAACAAGGAGAAATATTATTACTCTGCTAGAAAACCATGACGTATTTACGAAAGATATTTGAATAATTAATCAATTATATTAGCAGCTTACTACCCACACACGAACAGAAAATGAATTCAGCAAATATACAAAATAGAAATGGATTGAAAACAAGGACTTGTCTTCCCATGGAACATATTCAATCTATACAGGAAAAGGATTCTGAAAGAATTAGATATCCTACCAGAGAGTTAGAAATCCTAACAGGATTTCTTATTGGTGATCGTATCTTAATATCATATGATATATAGATGACACAATGTTGATAACAGACACAAGATGGAAACTGCAAAAACTAATATAGAAGGTAGGGAAAAGAAATGACTGAACCTTATTTTCAAGTAAACAGAATACATGTTTTTTTTAACAAAAAGAACAACCCAACATACAAGTTATAAATTGGAGATGCAAAGTCAGATATCTGGGGAGAATTTTAACAGAACAAAAAGGGCGACACTGAAATCCGAAGACGCATTGGGATTGCAGAAGTGTCCTTCTAAAAGCTAAGCAAAGTATTACGAAACAGGAAAATTTTGTGAGAAACAAAGAAAAAAGTACTGAACTTCTATCTAATATCAGTTCTCATATATATGAATGCTGGAAAATCTCTTCATAGATGAAGAAGAATCTTGAAGCAACAGAAATATGGTTCTACAGAAGGATGCTGAGTATACCATGGATCGAACATATGAGCAACGACGAAGTGTTACATAAAGTAGAAACAAAAATTATACATAATATCAGAGACAATTGATATTTCTATGACAAATAATGAAGAAAGTGGGCTTGGAAAATTTGACACACACGACATATTGAAAGCTAGAGGGACAGAGGAAAGCAGTGCATAACCTACTTATCGAGCTTGAATAAATGGGTGGCATAACAGTGTTTAGAATAAATAACAAAATGACAATATATATTGTGCTGTAAAGAACATAAAATTGTGGAGAGCCATGATCGCCAACATCTTGAAGAGAAGTGGAACTTAAAAAAGAGCCCTATAATAATCACGCCTCGGAAGATGTCGATCTCTTAAAGATGAATTTCTAAAATATAATCGTTTCGAATCTCGATTATCATATGCAAATGGGAATTCTGGTAAGCCTATCTAATTCTAGGAGAATATGCCATGGTCATATGAGAAATAAAATATTTTGGGATCATAATAATAAAAAAAAATGTAGACGTCAAGTTGAGGCATTCAGATTGAAGGACATCTTTATATCAATTCAAAGGACATTTTCATAACAAAATATACAGCCGTGGGGTATTACGCTTTGCAGGTGTTTCTTTGTAAAAGGAACAGAATGTTTGGTAAGAGTTAATTATATAATGAAAACAAGTGGATTATAATATAATATAATATTGAATGCTATTCTGAAAGCTTTTGTTTGAAATCTGACAAGTTATGACTACCTGCTCTTATCTGAATATGCCTGTCTGCAAGGGTGGCTATTGCAGACACCTCACGCACATGTGTGTTTGTTCAACACCGACAGAGCTCACCTGTGGTTTATACTGTAACTATTCTGAGAAGACCTTAGTTACAGTTTCTGGGTGAGGGCGCATTATCTGGCGTGATGAACAGTCTGAACAACACCAGCACACTCAAACCCTCGGTCACGATGACTTGCGAGTTCGTGTTAGCTAAACCATCAACAGGTATCAAATAGTTTAGTTACTCACTCACAAGGCTTAGGTCAAACTGTTGTATGATTTTGGGGCGTGGTATGATTTTCAAAAGGTGACACTACAGGCCGATAAAATCATGACGTGACCTTCCTGACAAATAGAACATAGGGAGATTCGAAACCGGATCTCATTGTTAGAAAGTGAACATTCTAACCAGTCGCCCATTTATTCAAGATAATAATCTGTAAACGTACTTCTGAATTAGTCCATAGTTCAGTATAAGAATACAAAAATAGTTCACATGTTCTTCATAAACTTTCTACCTAAATCCAACTGAAAACATGCAATAAATAAAAACGTTATGTAATAGTAAAGAAATCGAGTAAACTGTAACAACTTGAAACTGTAGTAAAATACCTATTTATGATATTTGCGTTAATTTAGTAAAACATTAAGGGAAAATTGAGAAAAAGTTATATTTTAAATACGAGACACAACTTACAATTAATTTTATAATGCATTTACTTTTGGAGATACCGTTAATTTTTATCAGATTTAAAATTGTTCAAATTTAAATATAAAAAAGGTATATACGTTTCTACCTTCATTACTATAGGTATTTCTATTTTCCCAAAACTTTCAATCCATTTTTTCTTTAATGATTGAAATTAATGAAATTTTATGCATTTATTCTAATAAATACTACTTAAGATATAACAATTCATCGAGTGTCTTTTAAAAAGAAATTCCTCTTCTAATTTAATTTTAAACGACGCTTCTGCGAAAGAAAATGATGATGATTTTTTTAGGACACATTAGGGTAAGTGGGCTCGAGAACCTGACACTCATTGAATACATTGTAGACAGGAGGGGCAGATTGAAAGCAATGAGTCACTTACCTAACGAGATTGTGTAGATTGATGACAGAAAAGAAATTGAGAAAGGTGACGAAAAGATAAACATAGTAAGTTGTGAAGAGTCATGATCGTCTAAATCCTGAAGAGACATGGTACTTAGAATAAATAGGATTTCATTATTTATGAACAAAAGAAGTTTCTACAAGGATTAATTGTGGACTTAAGTTCTCTTTTCATGCCTACTACCTTCTTTCAAAATGGCTGCCATTCTGAACGCATATAGAAAGAAAATAACCGAATTTCTATTTTGTGAAGGAGAAAGTGTTTCAAAAATTCCTATGAATTTAGTAAATGCTTATGGAAAGACCGCATGAGTTAAGTAGCTGAGATAGTGGCAAAATAAAGAAAAAACTGATCTTTGACATGTCACGTAGTGACAGGCTAGCTGTTGCTGTGAATGAGGTTAAGTGAAAATAGACTAATGCATACATTATACGAGGGAGTAGAATCCGTGAAAGCTATCATATGAACCATGGTAATTTCTCTTTTTAAGGCAATTCACCCCAAGCAAGATTAGAGTGCCACTAGCATGCAAAGGGTTACAGAGGATTGAGAACAGGAGTAAAGAGTCATGTTTGAGGAAAGGTTACAAAGAAAGACGAGGAACAAGCTCAGATGTCGATTGACATTACACTTGAATATTTGAAGATTATAATCATCGAAGAAGCAAGTGAGGGGAAGGGAGATCCACAGATAGGAAGTGCGGGAGAAGAAGCTGTTTGAGAAGAGGAGATGGTTACATTTAACTGTTTTGACAGTGAAAGGGTCGGACCAAGATGCCAGCCCGATAGCACGTTTAAAGTTATGTAGTCCGGGAACCAGTGTAAGTAGCTTGTCGGAACAGATGTCGTGAAAATATTTATAGAAGAGACAGAGGGCGGCCACGGCACGCCTGTGTGATAGCGATTGTAGACTAGATGCCAGATCAGGACCTATCATCTAGCATATTCGTCTCTGGATTTTGTCAAGGACCTCGAGATGTACAGCGGGAGCACCAAACTATATATGACAACAATATTCCATGCAAGGACGGACAGTGGTTGTTACCCAAGTGATGTATAACACGGACAGTACCATTAAAACACATGATAGTCACAGGAGCTAAGACTGTGAGACAGAGGGGAAGAAAAGCATCAGTGGTCAAGAAAAGTGTCAAGAAACACCTTACGTTGAAAAGTAGAATACCATGTTTGAGAAGGAATGAGACTATAGTGATTACTAGATTTAGAATACTGAGCTATTTTTTGACAATTTTGTCATGTTTTGTGTGTTTTATTTAAATTTGTTCTAATTAAAGAAGACCGAGCATTACTTTTTACTGATTTTCTATACTATATCAATGCTTATTTTTGATTGTTTGCTAGACATGAAAAAAAGCTATTTTGGAAATGTGTTATTTACAGCAAAATTCGATTTACAAATCTTCGTTTTTTAGTATGAAACAAAGCTACATGATTCTATATCTCGCACTAATGATCACAGTAGGTTGAACGTATCTGTTGTGAAACATGATGTGTAGTCTTAACTAAAACACAAATCACTGGTTATGATTGGCAATAAATAAATTTCTAAACGATTAAGATGTACACAAACTTACAAAGGTCACCCTGTGATGATTGAAGATACTACAACATTGGTTCAATAATTTACCCTACTAACCTCTATTTCACGGTGAAGTTTATATCAAATTATCCATTTTTTATCGTTTCTTTCTTTTTTTGCTCTTTACTTCGTTCCTAACTATCTGTCTGTCTATCTATTTATCTATCTGTATTATCTATCTATTTGTTTAACTATCTATTTGTTTTATTTATCAATTTTTTATTTATCTATTTATTTATTTATCTATTTGTTTATCTATCGATCTTTTTATCTATACTATCTATCTATCATTTGACCCATATCTATCGAATGATGAATGTGTATCCCATTTAGAAAAAAACAACAACATACATATATAACTTTCAAGGAATAATAGCATCCCACAAAATTAATCAATCATTATAATCAATCAGGCATCAGTAAATAGCGCCGGTAATTATCAACAAATTCGATTTACCTTTTTAATGTTAATTAAATGATTCTTTATTCACTTGGTGATTAATACTATGTTTGTTTGTCTCATTTTCACAAGCTGAACTTCTTTGTAAATAAGTTGAACTTTTTCCCATTTATTTTAAAGTTCAGATGAATACAAACAAATGTAAAACAAATTGAACGTTCATTTAGTATTATCTTATAACACGTTTTTGTAGTAAGTGGATAATCATGATTCTCCAAAACTTTCCTCGTCATATATGAACTGCCACGCATTTCTTGAAAAAAATGATAGTGGCTTCTTATTGATTTCTCCACAGTTTATAATTCAGGGTTATTCCTCTCTTAGAATGCTTGCTGAATAAGCCATAGCTGCGGAGATAATAAACGGATTCATGCTTTTTCCAAGCGTATTTATACAAAGCTGAATGCAACAGACTCGCCCAGGTTTGACACGGTTCTTCAGTTACACTTTTATAACCGATATCCGTTACACTACCAGCACATAAATTAGCATTGTAACGTGTTTAAATATATTTAAACTGAATTTGAGATAATTAAGTTTTTTGATATATAATAAAAAAAATATTTCTATTTCCACTGTGTTATTATTTTTAAGAAAGTATTTAATAAAAATACAATCTTAAAATATGACTTTATTTTTCGTTTGTTTAATGCCAACATTCTCGCTTGACTCAGAGTTGATATTCATCTATTCTTACAATTAATCCATAAACGTTCACGAGCCCAAAAGAGGATTGTGAGCATTAATTGCTTATAAGTAGAAACATAATTAATACAGAATTTTTATAACCCTATAATTAATATTGGAATTTTACAAACCTATAATTAATACTGGACTTTTATGAACTTATAATTAATACTGGGTTTTTATAAACGCAAGATCAATACCCATGGTTAATACAGGATTTTATAAACCTATAGTTAATAGAGGATTTTATGAACCTATAATTAATATAGAATTTTATAAACCTATAATTAATACGGGATTTTTATAAACCCAAAATTAATACAAGATCTTTATAAACCTATCATTAATAGAGAACATTTATAAACCTATAATTAACATATGGTTTCTTAGAAATATGTAATTAATATGGAATTTTAATTTTAACTTTTTACTACCGTATTTTTAATTTTATTTTTATAAACAATAACGAAAGTTATAATAGGTATTAATGGGTGAACATACTCCTTCTTATTGTGGTAACATCTAATTATCAATAGTATACAAAATATATTAGGTTATTCTTAAACTTGACAAAATATAATTATTCACTAAACTCAACTTAGTCTTATACTGTAATGCAGTGGTATTGTCAATAAAAATCTAGCTACATTCGCAATAACCTACGAAATTAATTAGCTAATAATCGCTCTATGGCAGGAGCCCAAAATACGATGCCATCAAAGATTAACTTGTTTATTTCCCTGAACTTTTTGTGCCCACTTTTCGAATTAATATTCCCAAAATACCATGTTTATTAAATATGTCTAAGTAATACGAAAAATAATTGAAAATAATGTCGAAACGATGGAAATCATTACGAGGCTATGGTCTCTGATAAAACTTACTTTCACACTAAATGTCTCGGTATGAATAACTAGAAATAGACACAGATAGTTGACCCATAATTAATGGGTCTTTTGTCTTCTTCCGGCAAAATTTGGGTAATCGCTATATATAGCTCTTAATGACAATACAAATTCCAAATTTGATATCATGAAAATTAGAAACGCTTATAGATATATAGTAAGTACCGTATTCATATTGGAAGCCCTTGAGAGAAAACGGAAAAATAAAGAAATATATACTTCTACCAAATTTGACTAAATTCCAAAAATATCTATTTTATCATGCTGTCGATGTTAATTATTTTGAAATCAACATTTATAATTCCGTTCTGGTGCCTGATAATCCATTATATTTACGAATATAATTTCAAATTTTCTGTAAGTATTAGATATTATTTATTTCATAGAAATTATATCTTAGGAAAACTTACCTATTTTATTTTTTTTCTAATTGTCCGCTTCGATTTCTCCTGTTCGATTTTATTACTTTAATTATAATCGAAATAGTTCGAACCTTACTCAAGCACTGTAATTTATACACCTAAGAGAGAGGGAGATTTAATTTTACAGAAACATTAAATGAGTGTCAGCCCGACATACATTTAATATGTTTGTTCATCTCTACCTATGTAGGACATAAACATTATTATAATTTTCCAAGGAGCATTGATTCAATTGTTAAAAGTTATCGTATGAAAATAATAGTTATACAACTTCATGCTTTGTGTAATAAAACAATGTTCTTCATAGGCAAAACTAATATTTCTTTACAATTACCACGATATATACTGGTATCACACATCTATGTTTTCAGTTAAAGACAATAATTTTTTATGTGCTGCTTCATTTCAGGACGATGTCGGTCACGGCTCTCCACAACTTCCTCTCTTTTGTAGCTCTTAATAGATTTTGTCTTTTTGTTATTTCTCTTAAATCTTATTCTGCAATCCATTTACTCAAGGTTGTTTGGTAGGTCATGCGCTGTTTTTTCTCTGTCCCTTTTGCCTTCAATATGA
Organism: Acanthosepion pharaonis; assembly: GCA_903632075.3. NCBI lineage: Eukaryota > Metazoa > Mollusca > Cephalopoda > Sepiida > Sepiidae > Acanthosepion > Acanthosepion pharaonis. The sequence goes on along the minus strand of CAHIKZ030004749.1, from coordinate 670,608 downwards.
CCTGTGAGTATTATATTTTCCCTCTTTCCTCATTATTTATCATAAAAATTTCAACAGTCTCTTTCGTGTGTTAAGTATGTTTCCTTTTTATTTCGATTATCCCTAAAGGTTAGTCGTTTCTCATATATTCGGTCGATGGTATTCTCAGCATACTTCTGTAGAAACATATTTTTGTTACTTAAAGTCTCTTCTGTGTGGAGATTTTCCAGCATTCATTGTCATATACGAGAACTGATATTACGTAACAGTTCAGTACTTTTTTTATTTGCCTCTTATTTGCCTGTTTCTTAATACTTCGCTTTTGGAAGGCATTTTTTGCTGTTCCATTGAGCCTTCAGATTTAAGTGTCGCATTTTCCGTCCTCTATTAAAACTTTTCCCAGATATTGAGATTTTTTATACTTGTTTAATTTTGGTATCTCCAAATTGTAATTTGCATGTTAGTCTGTCCTATTTTTCTTAACAACCATGTATTCTCTCTTCTTGTAACTAATGTTTAGTTCTTGTTTTTCTTGCTTTTCTTCACTACATTCTGTATTTCTTATAGTTACCTTTCCATGTCTACCTCAACACCACATCTGCATATCTTATGTTGTTAAGCTTGTGGCAGCCAACACGATTCATAGAGAGAATATTTATTCTTTCAATAATGCTAGAATATACTTATCGCAACTGTTATTTAAAACATAGACAAGCATATTCTTTTCGCTTAGTGAAATAGGAATTCTTTTCACTTAGAGAAACAGGAATAAATTAGCTATCATGCAAGAATCAAGCTGTAAACAACTGCAAATAAAAAGAAGAATATATGTCACTCTTTGTATTCTTGTTTTCAACGCTTGTCTAAAGCAAAAACAAAAAACAAACAAGTTTCAGATAAAAATTTGAAAGTAATTCCGAAAAATATACTTCTAGTAGTAGTATAGTATTATCTTTATTTTCCCATTCGCGCTGTCTACCCACTGTCGTAGATTCACATTTCGTTCAATTAAAAAACTAAGTAATTAATACCAAATACTTAAGAACTTAAAAATTAATACTAAAAGTTATTCTTAATATTTTCCTAAATGATAAATCTTCTGATCCCGTCACTAAAACAAACGAATTTAGTGTTCAGTCAGTTATGTGTCATGCGTAATACACACTTAGGCGATCATGTATCTTTCGATACATGACTGACGAGGCAGCATTTTTTTCCCCGCAGTAGGTTGCCATTTTTTCTGCGTTATAGAACCCGTTCTATTTACCGATTGAACATCCATACCTTTCTGAAAGGTATTAGCAAGTAAGTGAATATAATAGATTCGATTGGAATTCGAACTCGGCTCTCCGATTCCTCAATACGAGCCGCTATCCATTACTCCACAGTGCCTCCTAATTTAGTGTTGCATACTTAAATTCTGTCAGTTAAGTACCATACGTGATACATATTTCCGATTCATGACTGACTAGATAGTAGATTTCCCCCTGCTAGGTTCTCGTTTCTTTCTGCGGTAAACTGGTTACCAATCAAAGTTAAAGAACTGCTATTCACCTTGAAGAAGAAATGGTTACATACTTTTTGCAAGGGTAGTTGCTTTTAAGTGAAGTAACGGGCTTGACTGGTATTCGAACTCAGTTCGTGTCGATATGCATTAGACCGCAACGCACATCCCATATTTAAATTATATTACTATAGTTAACCACTGAATTTCTACACGTCTCATATGCATGAAGATAAATATTTACTACGCCAAATATAAATCTTAATTAATCTGTAATAACGCAAATAAAAAAAAAATTTCTGTTGTAAATTTTTGTTTATCTCCATTCATACTATTTACACTACTCACAATATAATTAATTACAAGTACGCTATAAAATATTTATCTCTAAATATCTGAGTACTAGTGTGTTTGGCTTGAAATATTTGAGTCCTTTGTTTATTTTAAATTATTAAATACTGTTTTTGTCTCGATTCAGATTTTATGAATATTTGTTTCATTTAACGTTTTCAGTACTTGTTTGTTTGGCTTAAATGTGTTGCGTATTTTTGTTTTATTTGGCTTCAAATATTTGAGTAAATTTTTATTTTGTTTTAAATTTTTGAGCACTTTTTTCTTCGGTTTAAATTTGTTGAGTACTTGTTTGGCTTTAAAGTTTTTAGTAATTGTTTGATTATAACGTTTTGAGTACTTGTTTGGCTTTAATGTTTTGAATGCTAATTTGTTTGGCTTTAAAGAATGAACCTGTCATATTAATCAGTGAATCTTTGGAAAACCAAGCAGTGTTTCTCACTTTATTTTATATTTGAATTTCTTAAATCGCTTTTTATTTCTTAGCTTTTTGCGTTAACATAACTAAATATTCGAGTAAATAAACATTCAACTACGTAAATTAATTATTCTGTAACATTATTCCTGAATGAGGTTGATTTTTTTCAGTACAATACATCAAACTATTTCAGAACAGAATGAAAAATAAATACTTATTTATCATACAGTAAGAATAAGACTGGAAGCAGTTTTTAAACACTTTTCTAACATTAGTAAATCATATTATAAAGATTAATATATAAAATTTTACGAGAAATAATGCAAAAAAATGACAAATTTACCTATGTTTCATGACTCTACATTTCTCGTAGTAATGCTTTTACTGTTAGCTTTATAAATAAGAATAACTCCAATGTTTATTTGGTCTAATCAATTTTCTCATCAGGCGGATATGCACGTGGGAGTAATGGGATAAAGAGAAATTGGAGAGTCGAGTTCAAATTCAAGTTGGGTTTGTTAACTTACTTACGCACGAATAAATTTTATAAAGGTATGAATCCATCACCTTCCCCCCAATTATGGGCTAATTATAGGACTTGCATCTCTAAAAAAAAATTATTGTTATTCTCAAAAAATTGTTAAAAAAAAAGATTTATTCTTACAATCCAAAAAACAGGTTTCGGCTTCAAATAATCCAAAAAGGGTTGATAAACCGTAAAAAAGAAATCAATTCGTCTCAGAGTTTATTACAGAATTGTTTTTACTAATGTTTACCTTAAAGAAGAGCCAGAGTCACTGTAGGTTAAAGGTCGTTGAAGAAGTTTGTATCAGCGGTAATCGATAAGAGGCGCATTTTATGAGGATATAAGGGGCAAGAAAACGGTTAATACAATTAATGAACTGATTAAGATTGCAGTGAAGTATCTTATTGAGAGACGAACATTTTTAAGTGAAACATTTATCTCTAATGTAATACGAGGGAAATGTGTATTGTTCGAGACAGTCTAGGTGGTATAGCTGTTAAGGTTAAAAATGTCGGAACTGTAAGTATTATGATATCTAAGATGTAAGTTTAATCGTCTAAGTCATTACAGTAGAAAATTATTTTCCCAGCAGCGGTGAGTATTGATCAACTTTTAAAACTCTTGATACTCCTGAAAGACAAACAACAATCTGGAAATTTAAATATAAGTTAAAATAAATGTTTTATTTTGGGAAAATGAGCAAGACCAACTTTTCTGTCTTACTGTTCTGTCAATTTTTTCTTGAAAAGAAAGGCAGAAAGATTCTCATATCAATTTATACAGACGAGCTTAATTTTTCTTAAATTCTTTTTGTTAGTGAAATGAATATAGCACTGTGTCTCCGCACATTTTCTCTAATACTTTCCCAGCATTGCCACACACATCACACATATATACATGTATACACACAAGACCAAACATTCACACAAAAATGTGCACATACAATTTCGTCACCGCCATTCATTTCAACATCCTCGCTTACTACTTGGTTGAATTAACAAACATTGTTACATAAACATACATTTCACTAACACAGACATGGACTTTAAAATACGAAATGCCAATGAATGCTCATATTTAAATGAACTAATGTAAACAAAAACATTTTCAAGTGCTCTTGCAAATATCAACTAATTTAGCTCCTCTTGTAAAATCACAGTGCTTTAAGAAAATACTTTAGTTTCAAGCATTAATAATTACACATTAAGCCACAATGGCCAAGATACAAGACGCTACATATGTATGCAAGAGGTGCGCGTACACACGTAATTCATAAATGTGCATATTGCCAATGAAAACTCTGTAAATAAACTACATATACGAGCTGAGACAAGTGTTTGAAAACATAATTTCAGTGTGTCATAAGTTGAATATATTAATAATATCTTGCGACATTCGCCAATTTTTAACGGAGTTTCAATTCTCTCTCAGACGAATCGATGTCGCTAACTATTCTGCTCCTACTCTGAAAAAGGAAATGAAAAGTCGTATATGCTCATGACACGAACCAATAACCAAAACGATTCGGTGATAGCGAGCTATTCAAAGTGACCGGGGTCACAGGCTATACACATACTCCACAGGAGTGCTTACTATGATAAATACAAACTTCCTCTGCCATGTATAGGTTCCGTGTGCAAAGGAAGTGATATCATACCAAACTAACTATACCCATAGGGCCTCATGTTCAATTTTACTGCGTATTCGTTCCCAAATATCTGGCACAATATGTATATAATTACAATAGCTTTTCAGAATATTGATTGCAATTATTATTTTTACTTTCTATTTTCGCATAATGTTTCGACTGAAGCTTTCTTCAGCCTTCTTCAAACGTAAAATCTCTATAGAAAAAATGTATAGCTTTTTCCAATCATTATTTAACAGTACATGAATACTTGAAAAAAAAAAGAAACCAATTTTGCTCCATATGGATTTTACACATTAGAAAGGCCGATAAATGGTTCGGTTGAAATGTCGTAGAAGGCAGAAGCTTAATAAAATATGAATTCCATAATCCAACAAATACATGCCGTCATAACGACATATCTCAACATCAGGCAATATACCCCAGTAGAATTCTTTTTAATATTCAGATAATGTTAAAAAAAAGCAAAGTTATTTAGAAGACTTCCAAATTGCTTAACACACTGCAACAATTCAAAGATAGTACCGTGTTATGAAGTGACAAAAAATTCAGCTTACAACCATCACTCATCTAGGTAAATATGCAATACCTGAGACAGTAAATATACCAGCAACATCCACTACATATGGGTATAATAGAGTAAAACATGGCATTATACACATAATCCTTTTTAATCAGATTAGTGCTTAAAATGATGTCAACTTATATATTAACCGTTTCCACAGCTACAAAAATACTCATGTTGTCAGTTATCAGTATAAGTACCGTTAACTTTTGTATAGATATTATAATTTGTCTAAAGAAGCAGAAAGCAATAATACTAGGAAAAAACATAGGCGTCCGCATACACACAAACTCACATACCCACTATATATATATATATATATATATATATATATATATATATATATATATATATATATATATATATATATATATATATATATATATATATATATATATATATATATATATATATATATATATATATATATATATATATATATATATATATATATATATATATATATATATATATATATGTATGTATGTATGTATAGAGAGAGAATGTCATACATAAATAGAAACAGTTCCTTTCTAACGGGGACCACAGAAAACACTCCTGCAGAAAGTAGACAGAAAAAAGAGACATACAGTCACGCATGCGCACATATATTGTTT
>CAHIKZ030004749.1:652500-662500 GCA_903632075.3 Acanthosepion pharaonis | reverse complement strand
CAAGAGTCTTATCTGGTTAGCCGACTCAAGAGTTTCACATCAAAATCTCACATCTGGCACTGGTGAGTGTTACAATGTAAAACTCTTCAGTCGGCTAAACAAATTAACTTTTCTTAATCAATTGAATACAGTTAATTTATTTCAAATTAATGCAAATTTAACATTATTTTGGTTTTGTTAATATTTCTATGTTTATTACCATCAGCTTAGATAGGTAAACATAACCCTAAAAACATCCTTGTAGATATTCAAAATTTAATTGAAAAACAATTTGATTTTATTAATTAATTTGATTTTCAACCTATTTCGTCAAGAGCAACAATGGTAATAGTCTTTTATGATTCTAGGTTAACTTTCACTGATTTGAAAGAAAAATGACATAATGAATGTTTTCGCGAATAATGCTACAATTTGTATTGAACGCCTGGTCCTAATGAGTATTACGATTCGAAACTCAAACGGCTAACCAGATAAATCACTTTAACTTGTTTAAATTTATTGAAGGTAGTTAATTTATTTCATATTATCTCCAATTTAACATTATCTCCTTGGTTTTGTTAATATTTCTGTTTATTTCCATCAGCTTCTCAATATTTACATATAGCTTCTCAATATTTACATATATATATAAGTAAACACATGCCTGAAAAACATTCTTATTGATATTCAAAATTTAATTAAAAAACAATCATGTCTCTTCGATTTTATTAATATTTTGGTATTTGTTTATATTTTACTCAAAGATTAAAAAAATCATTATAATGTTTTTGTTCATTAAATATTAGTTACGAAAATGTAAGTTTCCATATTTAATATAGTTAATAGGGACAGGAATCTGTCACATAAACGATTTTGATTGGACAAACGTTTGGGAATGTAATGGATATTTTACTATTGTAATTGTCAAGAATGCAATATGCATATTTCAACTCTTGAAATATCTTTCAATTGTTTATTAACATGAATGTCATTGTTTTCGAACATTACATTCTATAAATTTGAAGGCAAACTGTATTATCAATATAATAGCAATGCACTTAACTGGCATTGTGCTTATAAAAGTCCTTGTTAATTTTGCCTTCAGCTTATTTTTAAAGCTACTAAAATTATTTAACTTTTCAGGAAACTCTGTCAGAATGCGTTAAAATTCAAAACTCTATTTCTGTACAAATTCATAAATATCTTAATTACAGAACTAAAAATCAATAATTATTCTATTAATTTAAAAGAAAAAAATACTTGTATATATTTTTAGCAATAACTGAAAAAAAGACAGCTGAAAGAACAAGAATAATTTCAAACTGATTTCCAAATCAAATTAAACACACGCATTTAAAAAAAAAACTTATTTAATTCTTTTTGAGCAAACACAAAACGAAAACAGCATTGTCAATAATGCATATTTTAATGTAAAATGAATTTTTAAAATTAGTTTCAAAAAATATTATTCATTTTCTTTTTAAAAAAATAGTACTCCATCAAATATTTAAAATACAGTACAAATGTACTTTTTTTTCCTTTTAAAAATCATGAATACTGAAAGCGCGTTAATTTCTTAATGAACTCCTTACCGTATGAGTCATTCTTAGATTCAGTTGTGGACAATATTTGAAGTTTAATTAATACTTTTCATACGACTACAAGTAATAATAATTTTTATTTTAATAAAATGCTAGTCAAACATCATGCGGTACTGAAATCCGAATCGGGTTAACGAAAAATGTATTCCAGACGTTAAAGAAATAGGAAAATTTAGTTAGAAACAAAGAAAAGAGTCTTGAATTGCTACGTGATATCAATTCTATTCTATGGATCTAAATGCTGAATCTCACCACAAATGAAGAAACAATTGGAGGAAACAGAAATGTAGTTCTACAGAAGGATACTGAGAATTCCATGAGCAGAGTAAGTAAGAAATTTTTAAAGAAATTTGTAATAAAACGGACGCATTTCTTGGACACATAATGAGGGAGGCAGGCATGGAAAAGTTAAACCTTACAAGGCATGTCAAGGGCAATAGAAATAGGGGAAGACAGCGAGCCATTTACCTGACGAGATTGCTTGAATGGATAGTGGAACAGTGGGGTGGGTGGATTGGTAAAAAGAGGAACTCTGCGAAGGAGAAAGGGGGATAGAAAATTTTGGATACCCATGATCGCAGACATCCTGAAGGAACACGATAGGTGAATGAATGAATAAATGAATAATAATAATAATAATAGAAAACAAAGCGAATGTCATCAATACCATCTATGACAAACGGGTAAAACAGAAAGCAAAACAACTTGGCCAAACGAAATTACAAAAAACTGGGGCGGGGTGACAAGTCGTTGCATCACAAATACCTAAAAAGAACGAAAGAAGCAGATGTAGACCAACAGAAAACACATCAGGGACTGGGGAACACCGGGCTGAAAACCGAGACAGAAGGCCTAATTCTTGCAGTACAGGACCAAAGACTTGCAACCACATCTTATGACTGTCATATAATCAAGGATGGAACTAACCCGAAATGCAGGACTCGCGGAAAATATGATCAATTATCTCAGGATGTCCGGTACTAGCAAAAAATTAATATACCCACAGACATTACAAGGTAGCGACACATCTGCACTGTATGATATGCAAGAAACACAAAATCGAAACCACTGAGTGGTGGTATAAATAACTGGACAGAGTTACCCAAAATAACAATGTAACTATCCTCTGGGACACGCCAATTAAAACTGAGAGGGAAATAAAAGACTACAGGCCTGACATCAGAAAAAACAAGAAATTCAGGAAGTGTATCCTTATTGACATTAGCAGTGACTTTTGAGTGAAACACCTCCATGAAAATTATCGAGAAATTTTTCAAGTACAAGGACCTGAAGGTTAAGATTAACAGGATGTGGGGAATGAAGGCTGAATCTGTATCAATAGTAATCGAAGCTCTGGGCCTCTTGAGAAAATGAATGGACTATTCTACTAACAGTGTGCCAGGTAACATCAACATACAAGTTCCACAGAAGATCGCCCTACTAGGAACATCTCATCTACTAAAAATAGTGCTATTAATTAAATGACAATTCTTCTTTAGGGTCTAAGGACCATAGTTTGCACCCGGCTCTACAGGATGCAAAGCAGGAAACATAACATAAACAAATAATAATAATAATAATAATAATAATAATAATAATAATAAATCCTCTCCGACTCATAGACGTTGCGGTCAGGTAAGGATGTTCATATCTCAGGAGTATAGCGAAACAGTACCTTTCTCAGCACATGAGCTTTTCCAAGCAGTGCTATCACCTGCGCGATCACAATGATTCCATGTATTCCAAAAGCGTCCTGCATATCAGGACGATTCTTGAAAATATTTTTCAGACACAAAAGATACAACATGAGTTTTTACTTGGTATATTACTCCGATTTGTTCTGTCACGTCCTGGTACCTACGTATTTTTGTTTGCTCTTCTTCTTCTTACTATTATTATTATTATTATTATTATTATTATTATTATTATTTTCAGTTGTCTTGATTTGTCGTTTGATACAATTATTTATCAAGTCTTTTAACTTAGAGGTTTTTCTTTAAAAAAGTTATTTGGCATATTACATCAAGAGAGTTGTGACGATGCATCTGAACAAATAGCATGTAGTTTTCTTGGAGTTTTTAATGTGTGTTTCGGTATTCTTTTTAATCATTCCCAGTGCTCATGTTATTACAGGAATAGCAACTGTATTTAAATGTCACATTCATGCAATTTATGCTTCCAAGTCCTTATCTTTTGAATTTTTGTCAAATATATTTAGAGAGATGTTTTATCAGGCATGATGACCATGTCATCAAAACAACACTTATTCATTATTATTATTATTATTATTATTATTATTATTATTATTATTATTATTATTTCCTTTGATTTCTGGTGCGTACACATTTCTTTCTGGGTCCGCCCAGAGACTTAAGGTTAGAAATGGCATCATAAAACTCTCCACTGCCAAAAAAAAAAAAAAAAAAAAAATACATAGACAAAGCTCTTCGTAAAGTGTGAGCTATACTTGTGAGAACATTTTTTTTTGTATTTCTTTAAGGCATGGACTTCCAGGAATCCTTTCAATTAGTCTACTGGTATTTTTCCAATCAATCCTAAGGCTCCAACTACAACAGGCATCATTGATCTTCCCATGTGCCACATTTTTGAGATTTCGATTTCAAGCTCCTTATATTTTGATAGCTTTTTGAATATCTTCGAAGATACATTGCAGTCTGCAGAGACTGCCATATCAATAAGGAGGTGCTTTGTGGTCTTTAATAACAATGTCTCGGGGGTTAGCTTTCATTGTTCTCTTAGTGTGTATTGTGTAGTCCCATAGAATTGTAACAGGCCCTATCTTCGTAACCGGGTATGGGTGGTGTTCATACCAGTTTCTTTCAGTTTCCTTCCTGTAGAAGTTGCAAATTTTCCAGTGCAGATATTGGCCCACTCTGTCATGCCGGGTTTTATATTCAGTGGGTGCCAATAACGTGCAACCTGATACAAGATGATCAATCGTTTCTGGATGTTTTTCTCAGAATCTGCATTTTGGGCTAACACAATATTTTAGTATTTGTGCTTGATAATTCCTAGTTAGCAAGCATTGGTCCTGCGCAGCAAAAATAAAACCTTCAGTTTCAGCTTTTAATTCTGCATTACGTAGTCACTGATGGGTACGAGTTTTGTCTACCTCAGCTTGTTTGGTACGGGCAGAGTATTTGCCATGAAGCGGTTTATCTTGCCATTGTTTCTGTATCTGGTCGGTTGCATTTATCTTTGCTCTTTTTTAGGTATTTTGCAGCTTCAGCCGGTGTATTGTGCTTTACTGCGCTCATTTGAAACTCCATTTTGAACTTGTCGGCTTCCTTTATTACGGAGTCAAGACGGTTACTACTTTCATGTTCTTTGACACATATCATCATTCAGTCTTCTGTAGTTTCCATGTATCTTTGGAGGCCAATTGTTGCAGTTTTGTAGGACAGTTCTCGTCGAACTAATCCTCTGCCTCCTTCGAATCTGGGCACATACAGACGATCAATATCAGCTTTGGGATGATGTATGCGGTAGCAAGTGAGAAGCTTTCTCGTTTTGGCGTCCATTTGCTTAATTTCAGCTGTGATGCAGTTAAAGACATTGAAGCTGTATTGCACCACAGGGACATCCAAATTGTTTATGGCTGATATTTTTTTTTTTTTTTTTTTTTTTTAGTTTAGCTCAGTATTTAGTACCAGACGTACACGCCTGTAGTACTTCCTTCTTAACTTCTCCTTCATTTGGGAGGGGGTGTATACCATCTCCTTCGCTAATTCTTAGGGCTTCATCATGCTCCAGTTCCCTAATCTTTGTGACAATATTAAGTAATATTATTACCGGATTGTTATCTAACATCAGTCTTCCTATGTCGCAGTGAGTGCTGAACAATCTCATCACAGAAGAAACCTGAGGCAACAGAAATGTGATCCGACAGAAGGATGCTGAGAATACCATGAACTGAACTCGTGAGCAACGGTGAAGTTTTAGAGAAAATGGAAACAAAAAGGCACATAAAAAGACAGTTGAATTTTTTTTAATTTTTTGGCACAGGTAGATGTGAAAAGAGATTTTTCCGAGGAAGTGGTTTTAATACTACTGTATGTTTTCTGTAATCTGCATTGAAGACGTCATAGTACATTTTGTTGCCATTTTCAATGACTCCATATCATGACGCAACTCAAATCGGCTGCGTTATCTGCTTAAGTAAAATGTCCGTCCTGTTTATTACGTAAAATCCAAATAAACATTTTAATTTTGAAATGAAGTTTGATGACAAGATATTCACCCATTTATTGCACTTCTGATCTTCCAAGCGACTGTATTATTTCACATTTCAATATTTTTCTGTATCTTGCACGTAACATCTTCCCAAAGATTACATCATTTCATCTTCACGTTTTTCTATATTTTTGTTAACAAAACACGGATATCATTTAAAGTCTTCCGGTAGGTTGAAATACTACTTTTTCTTCCAAGTCCAAAAACCGGAAATCCGGAAAAGTATTAGGATTGATAATTCTGTCTATGATAATTTTAAGATCTGCGTTCTCTAGGTAATAAGATAATTTTAAGATATTCTTAAAATAGAACAATATTCTTCCATAGAAATTCTAAAAGATATATACTTATCATAGTTGCTTATGGATCATCATTATTTTCGATGTTAGTACGTTCATTTAAGTCAGTCTAGTATGTGGAAGTACCGTTGATAAACTTATGCATACAACTGTGTGTAGAAGAGAGCTAACATGAATATATAAATTATCTTCACTATTGTACTATATTCATGAAAAAGTAAGAAGCTTTTTCAATAAAATATATTAACAATGTGAAATTAACAACTGATTCCATACTTTGAGAAAAATGAACATCCAGAGAAGATTATCTCTATGAAACTTAAATATATTTATGCGTATACCTATTTCTAAGGACATATAAATGTTTATTAATTTATAAGACACGAAAAGCTTCAAATAGCATTGTTTTCTTTTATTTAGGAAAATAAAGAAAAAAGTTTTCAGATGTGCAACTTTTAAAAGTTGTTAGCGACAATTTTGTGCATCGAACTGGCTTTAATTATCTCTTAATTTTTTTTCCTTCTTTCTTTAGGTTTTATCTATTTAAAGAATCTTCATTTCACGGTCAGATAATTTCAGCCAAACCAATAATTGGCTAATAATAGTTACTCGAATCTTATTCATTTGAAGAAAACGAATCTGATATATAAAATAAGGCACACAATTTGTCTGTCTATTTTTCATAATAAACCAAAAATCACATGAATTAGAGGATGATGTGAAATTATATATTGAATATGCTGAGGGGAAGGATTATTTTATCATTTCTATAGTAAAATTGTTTACAATGCACCTTTATAATGACATTATTAGCAATGAATTCTGTAATAAAATTATAAGCAAAGTAAATATATTTTACACATATAAAAACCTTCTATTAGTGATGCTTATATTGATTCATGCACATGATAAACTGTTTAATCCTGATTATCAATAAATGAATTTTAGTTAAGGCATTAGTAACATATATATTTAACAAACTTATTCTCTTAGAAATGTTAGCATAAATTCCTGACCACTAACAATCCTTTTCTTCTTGATTTTCTGTGTATTTCTATAGTAAATCTATTTACATTATGCCTATGGCAGTTCTATTTTGTCAGTAATATTTGCATGACCACGGACAATCCCATTTTTCTTGACATTCAATACACAACAGACTGAAGGTTAAACTTTACTGACAATTTTCAATAAAGCTGTTCAATTTTAATTGTTCAAGCATCAATTTATTACATACTATGATAAGCATTTACTTTGTTAGTGCAACAATAATGCTGGATGAGTAGCGATAAAACCAGTGAGTAGTGGTAAATATTCTTCCTATATATATATAAATGGTTTAAAATTAACCGGTTTGTAACTGCAATTTTTATTATTCTATACAGCTAGAGACAGTGATGTTTTGAAAGATTTGAGAGATCCTATACCATGTTATCAATTATATAAGTATCTATTATAAGGATCAGTTTTTTCCGTGTAAGCATTTTAAATGCGAATATGAAAATCGAACACGGAATTTTCATTAAGTATTCCTTAAAGAAACTGATAAATACTTTTAAATAAAAATTACTGAAATGTAAGAATACCGAATTTTTAATATTTTTTTTAGTTTAAAAGATTTTTATTCTCAAGGATTATCGATTATAAGAATAGATTATTTGCACTATTTACATTCGGACTACTGACCTAATATTTGTTGTTGTTTTCACAACGTTTCGGCCGTTGTGTCCTCTGACCTTCATCAGACCTATGTCAATCTGGGTAACATACATGGAACAGGACTTATCCTTATTTACACTATTTATATTCGGACTATTGTCCTAATCTTTGTTTTTTTTTTCACAACGTTTCGGCCGTTATAGTCTCCGGCTCTTATCAGGTTTATATTGATCCAGATAACCTACAAGGAATTTCGAACAGAACCCTTTATTTAATATACTGTTTAATCTGGTTCCACTGCCCTTGTTTAGGGATAACTCGTCTAGTTCGTACTTTTAGTACTGCACAATTATTACTCAACCTATTTCTACATGTCCAAGTACACACTGTCTGGCACAGGAAATGAACTCCCAAGTAAATATGTTACCAAAGTCAAACAGGGTGAGCAATAAATAAGCAGCACTAAAAATAAGAATAAGACAAGATATTCCTATGGGGGTGGAATCAAAACAGTTTACTCCCATAGACTCCCAAAGATTCAGTTCAAAATCCCCTGTAGGTTGCCCCGATCGATACAAACCTAAGTTCGGAGGGCACGACGATGGAAACGGTTTGAAAACAACAACAAAGATAAAGACAATAATCCGAATATAAATAGTGTAAATAAGGATAACTCCTCAACCCAGAAATCGGAACAGAAATATTATTTGCCCATTAAACAGGCATATTTTTGCTAAACTTTAAGATAACCATGTTGGAACATCTAATATGATATGACATCATTGTAATGAGATTGATACTGGTTATTTTAATTTACCTATTCCTAGTTATGAGCTGAAAGGTTTTAAAATAATATAATATTTTCATCTGAATGCTGGGTATATGTCAACATAAGCTTATCCAATATATCTATATAAGACAAAGTACATATAATTCTTTTGATTCCATACAACAAACCGATACCGTTTCTAGTAATAAAATCATACACTGTGACATTTTCTGATTAACAGTTTCTCTCGTGCAAGTACAGCTGATACACTTCGTCGACCCTTATTCTAAAATACTTTTGACCATAAGACCTAAAGATAGTAAATCGAGATTTGTATTTTCATTTTCTTTGGCCCACCTTTTCCAATCTCCACACCTTATGATCTTTGGAGAATTGAAAGAACCGTATGGCTTATTATATAAGGCAACACAATGTATTTTTTGTCTTTTGCCCAGACAAATAATTCTAACCCTGAAATGACTAAATCAAGTACAGTGATTTTGAATATATACTCAGAATACTTTTGGCACATCGAGATTTTGAGATATGCGAAAAAGATTTATGTTAAAACTGAAAAAAATTAATTAACTGTATATTAGCATTCATTTAAGCCGAGAATATATATATATACATATATATATATATATATATATATATATATATATATATATATATATATATATATATATATATATATATATATATATATATATATATATATATATATATATATATATATATATATATATATATATATGTGTGTAAAAGATAATTGACGAAATGTGTCGGCTAATATTACAGTTTTCCTATTGTCTTTTACATATATATATATATATATATATATATATATATACATATGCAGAGAGAGAGAGAGGATATATATATATAGTGGATATTATTTTTAGTGGATACTCGTATTTAAGTTAGGAGCTCCGTTTATTTATTAAACAATATATTTATTTATTTTGGTCGTAGAAATCCAATAAATATTTAAAGTATTTCATAGAATCTATCGACCATTCAAGACGATAGAGAAAAGTAAATAAATATACGGTCTAATAAATAAATGGAGCGTCTACTTAAATACGTGTATCAAATAAAAAATAACGTTTAAAGTGCCGAAATATATATATATATATATATATATATATATATATATATATATATATATTGTTTCAAGATGTGATATATTTAAAAGGTTAAAGTGCTCAATATCAGGGATACAGCGTACGTAAATATATAAGACACTGAAGTTAACACCAGTGGCTGTTTGCTTCAATGTTTACTCATATATATATATATATATATATATATATATATATATATATATATATTACAAAAAGAAAAAAGAAAAGAAAATGATCAACCTTGCACACCAAATGAAAAATGCATAAATTATTTTTAAAACTCAATATAAAAGAAAAACGGTAAATATGCTG